>CM068481.1:24935349-24955349 GCA_034769265.1 Remorina albescens | reverse complement strand
GCACCTACAGCACCTGTGATCAGCTGTTCTTATTCTCCTGCTCTGTGTTTTTGATGTAAACATCTTAAGGACCACAGTAGATTGAACCATGTTCTTAATGACCAGGTCTGCTGGTCTACAGGTCTACAGGTCTGCAGGTCTACAGGTCTGCAGGTCTACAGGTCTACAGGTCTACAGGTCTGCAGGTCTACAGGTCTACAGGTCTGCAGGTCTGCTGGTCTACAGGTCTACAGGTCTGCAGGTCTACAGGTCTGCAGGTCTACAGGTCTACAGGTCTACAGGTCTGCAGGTCTACAGGTCTACAGGTCTGCAGGTCTACAGGTCTGCAGGTCTACAGGTCTACAGGTCTGCTGGTCTACAGGTCTACAGGTCTGCAGGTCTACAGGTCTACAGGTCTGCTGGTCTACAGGTCTATAGGTCTACAGGTGTTATGGTCTACAGGTCTGCAGGTCTACAGGTGTTATGGTCTACAGGTCTACAGGTCTGCAGGTCTACAGGTGTTATGGTCTACAGGTCTGCAGGTCTACAGGTGTTATGGTCTACAGGTCTACAGGTGTTATGGTCTACAGGTCTACAGGTCTACAGGTCTGCAGGTCTGCAGGTCTACAGGTCTACAGGTCTGCAGGTCTACAGGTCTGCAGGTCTACAGGTCTGCAGGTCTGCAGGTCTACAGGTCTACAGGTCTGCAGGTCTACAGGTCTACAGGTCTGCAGGTCTGCAGGTCTACAGGTCTACAGGTCTACAGGTCTGCATGTATACAGGTCTACAGGTCTACAGGTCTACAGGTCTGCAGGTCTGCAGGTCTACAGGTCTACAGGTCTACAGGTCTGCATGTATACAGGTCTACAGGTCTACAGGTCTACAGGTCTGCAGGTCTGCAGGTCTACAGGTCTACAGGTCTGCAGGTCTGCAGGTCTACAGGTCTACAGGTCTACAGGTCTGCAGGTCTACAGGTCTACAGGTCTGCAGGTATACAGGTCTACAGGTCTACAGGTCTGCAGGTCTACAGGTCTGCTGGTCTACAGGTCTACAGGTCTGCTGGTCTACAGGTCTACAGGTCTACAGGTGTTATGGTCTACAGGTCTACAGGTCTGCAGGTCTACAGGTCTACAGGTCTACAGGTCTACAGGTGTTATGGTCTACATGTCTACAGGTCTGCAGGTCTACAGGTCTACAGGTCTACAGGTCTACAGGTCTGCAGGTCTACAGGTCTACAGGTCTACTGGTCTACAGGTCTGCAGGTCTACAGGTCTACAGGTCTGCTGGTCTACAGGTCTGCAGGTCTGCAGGTCTACAGGTCTACAGGTCTACAGGTCTGCAGGTCTACAGGTCTACAGGTCTGCTGGTCTACAGGTCTGCAGGTCTACAGGTCTACAGGTCTACAGGTCTGCAGGTCTGCAGGTCTACAGGTCTACAGGTCTGCAGGTCTACAGGTCTGCAGGTCTACAGGTCTGCAGGTCTGCAGGTCTACAGGTCTACAGGTCTGCAGGTCTACAGGTCTACAGGTCTGCAGGTCTGCAGGTCTACAGGTCTACAGGTCTACAGGTCTGCATGTATACAGGTCTACAGGTCTACAGGTCTACAGGTCTGCAGGTCTGCAGGTCTACAGGTCTACAGGTCTGCAGGTCTGCTGGTCTACAGGTCTACAGGTCTACAGGTCTGCAGGTATACAGGTCTACAGGTCTACAGGTCTACAGGTCTGCAGGTCTACAGGTCTACAGGTATGCAGGTCTACAGGTCTGCTGGTCTACAGGTCTACAGGTCTGCTGGTCTACAGGTCTACAGGTCTACAGGTGTTATGGTCTACAGGTCTACAGGTCTGCAGGTCTACAGGTCTACAGGTCTGCAGGTCTACAGGTCTGCAGGTCTACAGGTCTACAGGTCTGCTGGTCTACAGGTCTACAGGTCTGCAGGTCTACAGGTCTACAGGTCTGCTGGTCTACAGGTCTATAGGTCTACAGGTGTTATGGTCTACAGGTCTGCAGGTCTACAGGTGTTATGGTCTACAGGTCTACAGGTCTGCAGGTCTACAGGTGTTATGGTCTACAGGTCTGCAGGTCTACAGGTGTTATGGTCTACAGGTCTACAGGTGTTATGGTCTACAGGTCTACAGGTCTACAGGTCTGCAGGTCTGCAGGTCTACAGGTCTACAGGTCTGCAGGTCTACAGGTCTGCAGGTCTACAGGTCTGCAGGTCTGCAGGTCTACAGGTCTACAGGTCTGCAGGTCTACAGGTCTACAGGTCTGCAGGTCTGCAGGTCTACAGGTCTACAGGTCTACAGGTCTGCATGTATACAGGTCTACAGGTCTACAGGTCTACAGGTCTGCAGGTCTGCAGGTCTACAGGTCTACAGGTCTACAGGTCTGCATGTATACAGGTCTACAGGTCTACAGGTCTACAGGTCTGCAGGTCTGCAGGTCTACAGGTCTACAGGTCTGCAGGTCTGCAGGTCTACAGGTCTACAGGTCTACAGGTCTGCAGGTCTACAGGTCTACAGGTCTGCAGGTATACAGGTCTACAGGTCTACAGGTCTGCAGGTCTACAGGTCTGCTGGTCTACAGGTCTACAGGTCTGCTGGTCTACAGGTCTACAGGTCTACAGGTGTTATGGTCTACAGGTCTACAGGTCTGCAGGTCTACAGGTCTACAGGTCTACAGGTCTACAGGTGTTATGGTCTACATGTCTACAGGTCTGCAGGTCTACAGGTCTACAGGTCTACAGGTCTACAGGTCTGCAGGTCTACAGGTCTACAGGTCTGCTGGTCTACAGGTCTGCAGGTCTACAGGTCTACAGGTCTGCTGGTCTACAGGTCTGCAGGTCTGCAGGTCTACAGGTCTACAGGTCTACAGGTCTGCAGGTCTACAGGTCTACAGGTCTGCTGGTCTACAGGTCTGCAGGTCTACAGGTCTACAGGTCTACAGGTCTGCAGGTCTGCAGGTCTACAGGTCTACAGGTCTGCAGGTCTACAGGTCTGCAGGTCTGCAGGTCTACAGGTCTACAGGTCTGCAGGTCTACAGGTCTACAGGTCTGCAGGTCTGCAGGTCTACAGGTCTACAGGTCTACAGGTCTGCATGTATACAGGTCTACAGGTCTACAGGTCTACAGGTCTGCAGGTCTGCAGGTCTACAGGTCTACAGGTCTGCAGGTCTGCTGGTCTACAGGTCTACAGGTCTACAGGTCTGCAGGTATACAGGTCTACAGGTCTACAGGTCTACAGGTATGCAGGTCTACAGGTCTGCTGGTCTACAGGTCTACAGGTCTGCTGGTCTACAGGTCTACAGGTCTACAGGTGTTATGGTCTACAGGTCTACAGGTCTGCAGGTCTACAGGTCTACAGGTCTACAGGTGTTATGGTCTACAGGTCTACAGGTCTGCAGGTCTACAGGTCTACAGGTCTACAGGTCTGCAGGTCTACAGGTCTACAGGTCTGCTGGTCTACAGGTCTGCAGGTCTACAGGTCTACAGGTCTGCTGGTCTACAGGTCTGCAGGTCTGCAGGTCTACAGGTCTGCTGGTCTACAGGTCTGCTGGTCTACAGGTCTACAGGTCTACAGGTGTTATGGTCTACAGGTCTGCTGGTCTACAGGTCTACAGGTCTACAGGTGTTATGGTCTACAGGTCTGCTGGTCTACAGGTCTGCAGGTCTACAGGTCTACAGGTCTACAGGTCTGTGGGTTTTCAGGTCTGTCCAAATCCCCATCCCAGGTCTTGAACAGCAGATGGGGGGGGTGTCACTTCACAAGAAACTGCCCCCCACCACTGCACTCACACCACACACAGGCACGTATACACACACTGTGTTGGAGCCAGGAAGAGTCACTGTTTAGTCTACACACACAGTGAAGGGTGTGTGTGTCTGCATCTTATCGCAACTAAAACACAAGAACTTGCACAGACTGGCTGGTGACAAAGTCTGTGTGTGTGTGTGTGCGTGCACTTCAGTATTTATAAAACAGACAGGATGTGAGGTTGTGTGTCATGATTTCACTGTAAAAATGACTCCCTAACTACGCAAAGAGGAGCTGTGAACCAATGCATGATGGGAATTGAAGTTGTCTGATGATACATTGATGTTTCAGCTTTTAGCTTCGTATCCCAGTCTTTGTGCTAAGCTAACAGTTTCTCCTGTTCCCAGTCTTTGTGCTAAGCTAGGCTAAATGAATGAGGACCTGCGGATGTTCGAACTGACCGGTTACATCAGGCAGCAGCAGGAAACAGAGGCACAGAGCGAATGTTGATGCTGCTCCACACGTGGCAGCCATGTTGGATCCAGGTGGCGGTTTTTGAGTCGCTGCAGACGTCACACAGACCAAAGCCAACATCATGGATCCTGGGTCAGACTGTGGTCAAAGATCTGGACTCACAGCATCTCTCCTGAAAAACAGCATCACTCTCAGGGTCACCAGGTCACATGACCTGTCACCTTGGCGTCTGAAACCACACCTCCATAGCACACTCACTAATAATTATAACATCATCATTACAACAGTATAAATACAGTGACAAAAAGTTCATGTGATATAACTGATGTAAACATTACTGAGTCTAGAGATTCACCTTCATGCAACTTTCACTGATATGAGCGTTGAATGAAAATCCGATCAGGTTTCATTTTATCTTTAAATTAAATGATTTACTGAGATTTTTATGATAAACCTGAGAATCATCGTCACCTGTAATATCTCTGAGTGCTTCATGTCTGAGACTCTAATATCTCCATTACCCCCTTTACCCCCTTTACCCCTGTTACCTCTGATATCTCTGATATCTCTGTCTGGAGCAGTGATGTCTCTGTGACCTTCAGCATCATCGTCTGTTCTTCACACACCTGAGACTCACCTGCTGTTCATCACTGCGTCACTGCGCACGTGTCAGTCCGATCTGCAGCGTCACGGCTCGTCAGAGATATCAGAGAAATCAGAGATATCAGAGATATCAGAGAAATCAGAGATATCAGAGAAATCTGAGATATCAGAGAAATCAGAGAAATCAGAGAAATCAGAGAAATCAGAGATATCAGAGACGGATCAGCTGTTACCTGGTTTGTCTGCAAGTGTATTAAACAACCGCGTCATTAGAGAGAGGATGGGAGTGGTGCGCGCGCTCACCTACGCACGCGCACACACCGGTCATCTTGTCATTACCGTGTGATGATCGGTTCATACCGGGAGGAAGACTCCGGTCTATCCCCGTCTGTCTGGATTATTCTGACCCTCGTCAGCTCGGTCCGGTTCGGGCCGGTCTCAGGTCTCAGGTCTCTGGTTTCTGGTTTCTGTTCTCAGGTTTGTGGTCTCTGGTCTCGGATCCCCGGTCTCTGGTCTCTGGCCCAGTCCGGTCCGGCAGCAGGCTCGTTCTTCAGGTCCGGTCCGTCAGCAGAAATGCGGCTGCGCTCTTCCTCTGAGGCCACATCCAGACTGTCAAAGTAAAGGCACCACTGCAGGGCTTCCGGGTATCCTTTCAAAGTAAAAGCGACGGTGCTAAACGCGCGCAGTGTGACTGCATTCCTACTTTTCCACAAGACTCATTCATTCTCCAGTCCATCACAGGGCCAACACACAGAGACAGACAGAGACCAACAACCACTCACACTCAGACCTACGGACAATTTAGAGTCACCAATGAACCCAAACATGAATACGTCCAACTACTCTTTTATTTTGAAGGCGATGGATCTTATTTCCTGTCTCCAGCCTGGTGATCACTGAGGTTAAAATGGATCTGAACCTGAACAACAACACCATGAGAAACATCCAGACCAGCAGAGACCACCCGAGACCAGCAGAGACCATCAGAGACCACCAGAGACCACTTGAGACCAGCAAAGACCATCAGAGACTACTAGAGACCACCAGAGACTACTAGAGACCACCAGAGATCAGCAGGGACCAGCAGAGACCTCCGAAGAAGGTCTCAGCTGCAGTTTGAGGAAGTGTCTCCGGTGATGATGGAGTCCAGGTGTAGCTGCTGTGGCGCCTCGGGGCCACCAGGTGTCACTGCAGGACGTGACATCAACTTTCTCCTTCCAGAGGATCTGATTCACAGAACAGATCTGGTCTGGTCTGTTCACTGTCATCACCTCTCACTGGGTAGAGTTCGGGAGTCCGGTGTGACCTGGTCTCCTCTTTTCAGAGCCGGAGTTCAGGTCCAGGTTTAGTCACAGCAGTGTCTGAGTCCATCTAATGGTCCAGTCGATTTTTACAGTCAAACATTGAAATGGAATAATTGAGACGGACCTGCAGCGGGTCTGTAGTGGTCTGGACTGACTCAGAGTTTGAGCTAGTCTCTAGTGGTCTGTAGAGTAACTGCAGGTTTACTTCATGGCTCAGTGTTTGGGGGGGTTAATCTGTCGGTCCGCCCCTGCTCCTCCTGTTCAGAGGAGGAGGTACTGATGAATGTGCTGATTCTTCAGGTGAAACAGAATCGGTGGCGGAGCCGGACCTCCAGACCTCCAGACCTCCAGACCGGCAGACCTTCAGTTTCAGAGTTCAGGAGAGTCAGGGGTGAGTTTGATTTTTATCACCGTTAGCTCTGTTTAAACTGAAGGACCCGGAGCTTCAGGTGGGCGGAGTCAGCGCTTTAATGCGGGCTGCACGTGCCTCACGGATCGTCTTCAAAAGACACAAAAGTAGGTTTTAAGTGTAGTCCAGATCTCCAGAGTCCCGAGATTCGGGTTCCGAACCACAGACCTATGCTGAAGGTGTCAGTGACGTCAGAGCATGAGATGATGATCTGTGAAAGATGAAGAGGAAATCTGACCATGAAGACCATCAGGTCCTCAGGTCTGTCAAAGACTGGAGCTGGACCTGCTCCTGTGGGGGTTCAGGATGATAATTCAGTTTTATCTAATCTGGTTTAAACTTTAAATCCTCCGACTCACATTTTTTAATGTTTCCTCATAAAAACCGGTATGAAGCTCACCTGCTTCACAAACATTAGCTCCGCCCACCACATGCTGCCTCCAGGTGTGGAGGAAACCTCAGAGACCCAGACTGGGCTCAGGACTCTGAGACCAGATCAGTAGCCGACCCAGTGGTCTTTGTGCTGACGAGGTGTTTCTCTGTATTATAGAAAAAGCTCATGTAAACCAGCAGATGAGGTCTTTGAGGATTCTGGTCTTCTGGCATCTCTGATTACTTTATTAGGGACTCCTTAATAACACCGTGCAGCTCACCAGGTCTTCAGGTTCTGGATGACAACATCACTGCATCACATTCATGCTGCCAGTCTTCAGTTCTACAACTTCCCAAAGGGGGACAAGTAGATCCAGGTCTGGATCCTGGGGTGTTGGAAACATGAGACTGAGGGGTTTTTGTTTGTGTTTTTAAAATGTATTTTTGGGACTTTTACATCTTTGTTTCTGACAGTAATTGACAGAGGAGCTGACAGGAAACAGGGAGAAAGAGCGGGAACGACCTGGCCGGAATCGAACCTGTGACACTGCGATAACTTGGCACACAGGGGGCAGGAAATAAAAAGGGCCGTGTTGTAAACAGCATGAGTTAGCATTGTGGTTAACAGCGGTTGTAAACCTTTGTTGCTCAAACTCAGGGTCCTGGTCCTGATCCTGGTCCTGATCCTAGTTCTGATCCCGATCCCGGTCCCGGTCCTGGTCCTGCTGTCATCAGAGCTGATCAGCTGCTGATCCAGGGTATTTTTTTAAATGCAGAGGAAGCGTGGAAACGTGCTGACGGATGTTTGTGAAACGCTCGACTGATGTGAAGGAATCTCCTCCGATTAAAGAGCCAGTCTGGAGATCGGCCATGGAGCATGCTGGGAAGTCGTCTTTGGCTCATCTGAGCCTGGGGGGGTCGTTCATTATCAGTGATTATTGTCACTGTTGGTTTTAGATGATGTGTTTACTGATCCTTCATAACGAAACTGAAGTTTTGACCCGATGAGCAGCTCTGTTAATGGGCGAGCGAGCTTCAGCTGCCTGTCTCTCTCTCCTGATACTGATCTGTGTGTTTTATTGATCACTTGCAGACCTGAACTTCCTGTTTCACCCATGGCCTGCAGGGAAAATGTCTGTGAATGTAAATACTGTTCCACCATGGAACAGGGCAGGGACACTGAGGCCAGAGCCCCCCCCCCATCAATATGACTGTGAGAGGCCGAGCGAGCAGCTGTTTGTTCAGAAAACACCGTCTAAACCATCTGGTGCTCCAACCAGAACAACCTATCCTCAGTCTGACTGACAGAGCGCTCACACTGAGCATGCTCAGGAGCAGTGAGCCCCCCCCCCAGGCCAAGGACAGAGCTGAGCTGTGTGGCTGAGTGTTAACCAAACAGATCCAATGGTTTTTGAACCTCCACGCAGTCTGTCAATCACACAGTAGCCCCGCCCCCTAACCCCTCCCCTCCTTCCTCTAAATGGAGCATCATCTAAAAAATGAACATCATGTTGTACTGAAGACTGTAAACTAGAGACTGAGACCATAAACTCATCAGGAAAACATTTACTGAGGAGGAGGAGGGACATTTTCCCATAGACTTCAATATAAAGGAGGAGGAGGGACATTTTCCCATAGACTTCAATATAAAGGAGGAGGAGGAGGGACATTTTCCCATAGACTTCAATATAAAGGAGGAGGAGGGACATTTTCCCATAGACTTCAATATAAAGGAGAAGGGACATTTTCCCATAGACTTCAGTTTCTGACCACTGGAGTCACCCCCTGATGGTCAGTAGATAAGATGAAGCTTTAAAGCTCTTCAGACCAGAGTCAGGTTTTGTTCAGGTCCAGATTTAGCTTCAGTGTGACATCACTAAGTTCATCATGATGACATCACTGATATGGATAGTCGTGTGCTCTGAGTCACATGATGTGTTTGTTTATTTATTTATTTATTTTCAAGATTTTTTTTCTGGCCGGTCTGGCATCATTCAATAGGACAGGTTGGAGGGGGCGGGGAGGGGGAGCTTCTTCTTTATGGCCCACGCACTTTAAATACCACACCACTACACTAACCCCCACATGATCTGTTCATCTCTTACACACACACACACACAAACACACACTCTTCATCAGTGTGTGTTTCTTGTCTTGCAGCGGGATGAGTGACATCCGTTTGGCTTCAGCATCCTCCACTGTCTCCAAGGAAACAGGCCCGTCACCAGGATGCAGTTCTTGTGGCAACAAGCCACCTGCATTCGTCCTCCCTCCTCGTAACATCCGAGTCAGTCTGGGGGGGGACGCCCACCTGGAGGGGAAGGTGAGATACACAGTTCAGCTAATATCATTAATCTATACTCATGATCAGTCTTCCTCTGAGTCCTGGACCTCCTCTGGGTCCTGGACCTCCTCTGAGTCCTGGACCTCCTCTGAGTCCTGGACCTCCTCTGAGTCCTGGAGCTCTTTTGGGTCCTGGACCTCTTCTGGGTCCTGGACCTCCTCTGAGTCCTGGACCTCCTCTGGGTCCTGGAACTCCTCTGAGTCCTGGAGCTCTTTTGGGTCCTGGACCTCCTCTGAGTCCTGGACCTCCTCTGAGTCCTGGAGCTCTTTTGGGTCCTGGACCTCCTCTGAGTCCTGGACCTCCTCTGGGTCCTGGACCTCCTCTGAGTCCTGGACCTCCTCTGAGTCCTGGAGCTCTTTTGGGTCCTGGACCTCCTCTGAGTCCTGGAGCTCTTTTGGGTCCTGGACCTCCTCTGAGTCCTGGACCTCCTCTGGGTCCTGGAGCTCTTTTGGGTCAAGGACCTCCTTTGGATCCTGTTCTAGATCAAAGGCTTGTGTTAGTGAGCAAGAAGTGAAGACAGGGATTAACATTTCTTTAGTCTTGTGGTCTTATGACCCACTTCTAATGTGAAGCAGTCAACCGCACACACACACACACACACACACACACACACACACAGTCTGTTGGTTTGTCTTTGAAGTGTTTCTGGTTTCGTGGTCGTTTAACTGGTTAAAAACATGGCGTTTCTTGTCTTGCCTCATCACGTGTTTAATCCCACAGCACATGAATGCAGCATCAGAGTGTAAACTGGAAGATTGATGGATCTGCAAGGCCTCATGGGAGACAAAGTTAAAGTTCTCAGACAGTGAAAACATGTGTTCGCCACATGTTTGACACACATGCTGCTCTTTGTGGACTCGTGCTGACTTCCTGGTCTAAACCTGATCCTGAAACTTAAAACCATCTCTGAGCCGTGGATCAGAAGCAGACAGCAGAGACATTTGTTTTGTTTCTCTGAGATGTTATCTTCTTTTGGCCGAATCTCTTTATTTGTGTCTTTCCTTTTTTTTTCTCTTTGTGGTTTTCAGTCAACATTGTTGGCGTCTCAGCTCACCTGTAATGAAACACCTGTTACAGGTACTTGGTCATCCTGAGCCTCAGGTCACATGGTTCAAGGAGGGAAAAGCTGTGATTGGTGGAGAGCACTGTGTTGTTGAACAAGGTGGGCGTGGCACCTTTAGTCTGGTGGTGCGCGGAGTCAGAGAGGACGACCTGGGACGTTACACCTGTCAAGCCTCCAATCAGGCAGGAAGTCGACAGGTTACCGTGGAGATCCTTCTACAAGGTAACAAGTATGACTCCTACCTGACCTCTGACCTCTGACCAGCTGACCTTTACACCCGTTAATGAGGTTACTGTTCTCGGAGCATAGTCTCCTGAGTCCTGATGATGAAGTTGTTCCTTAATGCTCTCATGTGTTTCCACCTACAGAGGATTTTAGGAAGAAATACGGCTTCCTGTCCTCCATGAAGATGGAGACAAGGTGAGCCTCCCCCTGATCCCCGACCCCCCCTTACTTGAGCTGCATTTGTTATTTATTAACTGGTAAAACTGAGACACGTGTCAGAACATGAGGACCCAGGACCTGGTTGACCTCTGACCTTGGTAATGTTACACATATGTAAAGTAGCTGCAGCTGCTCATAGAACTCCAACAAATCCATGATTCCAGGTGTCGCTCTGCCACCCCCCCGCTGGAGAACTGGACCACCATCTGGGGCAAGAGTCCACCCAAGTTCATCACCAGACCAAGCCGAGTTTTCGCCAGGTCGGGACAGACCAGGAAGTTCTCCGCCAAAACAACAGGACGTCCTCAGCCCCAGGTCACATGGTACAAGGTGGGAGGAGTTTAATTCTCTGGGTCATGGTAAAGGGAGTGAGAGGACAAATGACAGGGAGCCTGATACTGACTGGACTAGGTCTTGGTCACAGGGTACTGATTGGGATCATTCAAATCCAAAAAAGTCGTCATTTCAGTCCAGAATCTGAGCTTTAGTCCAGGTCTTGATGTTGATCCTCCAGGTCGGACTGAACAGGTCCAGACTAGCTGTCATAATCTGATCTAGAACTGCAACCAGAATCTAAACCGTAATCTGAATCAGAATCAGAACATAAATCAGCTTTGTTGGTTAATTATATTTATACACACTTGAAATTTTAATAAAGTTATAACTGTATGACATGTATATTACAACAATTATATTTAACAGTTATTTTGCTTGTTTGTTGTGTCTTAGGGGGAGGCGAAGCTTCAGTCCAGTGGGCGGGTCAGTATGTACAAGTGCTCTGGCCTCCACTTCCTGGAGATAAAGGAAGTGTGTTTGGATGACGCAGGAAGTTACATGTGTTTGATCAGCAACAGTAGCGGAAAAGCGACCGCCACTGCCGAGCTCCACGTACAGGGTGAGCTGACCAATCAGAGCTCAGTTTTATGACATCGTTTGTCTGAGCCTTTTCATGAAGTTCTGTTGCCTGTTCTTCTCAGGTGCTGACGACCATCCCAGGTGAGTCCAGGCTCATGTTAAGTGAGCAGGATTTTTGTTTGTCTCCATAAAGTTTTTCAGAAATGTTTGATGCCATATTCATATAAAATGACAGTGAGTCAGTCAAGTTATAATCACAGTCAGGCCATTCAACGGTTGGTCCACAGTTTTAAAGGGACCAGCTGAATACTGTGTGGGAGTTCTGATGGCTTCTAGGTAAAGGAAGAACACAAGGGGGGCCGCAGCATGAAGCACAGGAACTGACATCAAGATGAGACCAGGCAGGTTCAGGAAGTGTCCGGCAGTCCCAGTCCTGACACTGACCTGTCCTCCTGCAGGACTGTCCCCCCTGCTGAGACAAAACTGGAGACCAGGACCGTGGACGGAGCCGGTCCCTGTGCTCCCAGCTCACAGGCAGACCAGTCCAGATCCAGGGAGAAGGCTCAGCATGTCTGCCTCCTTCAGCCGGGACACACCGAGAGGAGCGTCTCAGTTAGTACTGTTGTTTATCTTCACAAACACACTTCATTAATGATCATGTAGATTATAGATGCTAATGCTACAACGCTAATGTAAGAGAACCCCGTGTTCTGATTGGTTGTTTTACAGCCTCTTCTCCATAGCAACGGTGCCCGAGGCTCATGGGTGTTGTAGTCTGTCAAAACAAAAGGGGAAAAACTGATTCATTGGAGCTGAAATGTAAAAATGAAAAGGGGAGAAACTAAAGCACTGTTAGCTCAGTTAGCACCGTTAGCTCAGTTAATCTGGATCACTCTGGACAGTCTTTGGTTCAGGTGTATCCGGGACGGTCTCTGATGGGGGACAGTGTCTGGACTTGTGGTCATGGTGAGTTGACCAGATTAACCCAGTTTGTCCTGTCTGCAGGTCCAGTTGGATCCTGGGCCGGCTCAGACCGGTTCAGTCCGGTCAGCAGCTGCTTCAGACAGCAGCAGGTACGGCTGTTAGCTAACATAGGCCGCTGCTAATGGCCGTCAGCATCTGATGGAAATCATAAAAAAATCTGTTCAAACACAACAAAAGAGTTAAAAATATTTGGCTCATTTGTTTATTATTATCATTATTATTAGTAGTAGCATTGTTATTGTTGTTGGCGCTGCTCTTGTTCTTGTTTTTATTTAAAGTCACTTTTATTAACTTATTTCCTTGAGGTTGGCATCGACGTCCAACCTGCGGTTCGAGGCCGTCCCTCTGAACCAGGAGGCCATCGAGGGAGGACAGGTGACGTTCACTTGCCAAGGTAGCTCCGAGCTTTGGGTCTGACTGTAAACTGAACCTGTTGGTCTGTGAGGCTCTCTGAGCTCCAGGTCCATTAGACAGAACTACAGCTGGTTAATGGTCCGACGTTCAGTCAGCACTTTAGTTTGTTGGTCAGAGAAAAGGCTGAATTCAGAGTCCGGCTGAAGTCCAGTGGATCAGGCCTGTAGACCTGCAGACCTGGTCCACCTCACTGTGACTCTCTCAGCTGTTTTGATGTTTCAAGCCTCTACAGGTCATCTCCTCACCCTGACCCTTCTGTCGCTTGTTCTCAGTGTCCTCTGCTGCTGTTGCCATGGTGAGCTGGATGAAGGATGGGAGGATGCTGAGGACAGGATCTGGTCTGCGACAGAGACAAGATCATACCCGTCTGAGCCTTATCATGGAGAGAGTGAGAAAAGAGGACCAGGGGACCTATAGATGTCAGCTGACCGCAGCTGATGGACCGACTGTCACCTCGGCAACATGGACTCTTAGTGTCCACAGTACGACTTGTCTGTCTGTCTGTCAGTCTCTAACTGTCTCTGTCTGTCTTTCTGTCTCTAACTGTCTCTGCTCCCCCAGGTGTGTCTCGTCCCCCAGTCTTCGTCAGTCTGCTCCAGGACTGTTCAGTCAGGGAGGATCAGACCTTCAGTCTGCAGGCGTCTGTGGAGGGGAAACCTGCTCCGTCTGTCAGCTGGCTGCTCAACGGTCAGTGTGTGAAACCTGAACCACCCACACATCAGAGGGTTCAGTGTGTTGGACTGAAGTATCCAGCAGAGGGCAGCGCGCACCATGAATACACATCAACATTCATGATCCACAGCAGGAGACCCACTGACCTCCGACCTCTGACCTCTGACCCCCCCCAGAGGAAACTCTAGGAAGTGTTTCAGCCTCACACTATAACGTTTCTATTAGTCCTGTCGAGAAACTTGGTGTCCTCTGTGTCCTCTGTGTCCTCTGTGTCCTCTGTTTCCTCTGTGTCCTCTGTGTCCTCTGTTTCCTTGTGTCCTTGTGTTCCTCTGTGTCTTTGTGTCCTCTGTGTCCTTGTGTTCCTCTGTGTCCTCTGTGTCCTTGTGTTCCTCTGTGTCCTTGTGTCCTTGTGTCCTCTGTTTCCTTGTTTCCTTGTGTCCTTGTGTCCTCTGTTTCCTTGTGTCCTTGTGTTCCTCTGTGTCCTTGTGTCCTCTGTTTCCTCTGTGGTCTTGTGTCCTCTGTGTCCTTGTGTTCCTCTGTGTCCTTGTGTTCCTCTGTGTCCTTGTGTCCTCTGTGTCCTCTGTGTCCTTGTGTCCTCTGTGTCCTCTGTGTCCTCTGTGTCCTTGTGTCCTCTGTGTCCTTGTGTCCTTGAGTCCTCTGTGTCCTTGTGTTCCTCTGTGTCCTTGTGTCCTCTGTGTCCTTGTGTCCTTGTGTTCCTCTGTGTCCTTGTGTCCTCTGTGTCCTCTGTGTCCTTGTGTTCCTCTGTGTCCTTGTGTCCTCTGTGTCCTCTGTGTCCTCTGTGTCCTTGTGTCCTCTGTTTCCTCTGTGTCTTTGTGTCCTCTGTGTTCCTCTGTGTCCTTGTGTCCTCTGTGTCCTCTGTGTCCTCTGTGTCCTTGTGTCCTCTGTGTCCTTGTGTCCTTGTGTCCTCTGTGTCCTTGTGTTCCTCTGTGTGTTTGTGTCCTCTGTGTCCTCTGTGTCCTCTGTGTCTTTGTGTCCTCTGTGTCCTCTGTGTTCCTCTGTGTCCTCTGTGTCCTCTGTGTCCTCTGTGTCTTTGTGTCCTCTGTGTCCTTGTGTTCCTCTGTGTCCTTGTGTCCTCTGTGTCCTCTGTGTTCCTCTGTGTCCTCTGTGTCTTTGTGTCCTCTGTGTCTTTGTGTCCTCTGTGTCCTTGTGTTCCTCTGTGTCCTTGTGTCCTTGTGTCCTTGTGTTCCTCTGTGTCCTCTGTGTCCTTGTGTTCCTCTGTGTCCTCTGTGTCCTCTGTGTCTTTGTGTCCTCTGTGTCCTTGTGTTCCTCTGTGTCCTTGTGTTCCTCTGTGTCCTTGTGTCCTCTGTGTCCTCTGTGTCCTCTGTGTCCTTGTGTCTTTGTGTCCTCTGTGTCCTCTGTGTCCTCTGTGTCTTTGTGTTCCTCTGTGTCCTCTGTGTCTTTGTGTCCTCTGTGTCCTTGTGTTCCTCTGTGTCCTTGTGTCCTCTGTGTCCTCTGTGTCCTTGTGTCTTTGTGTCCTCTGTGTCCTCTGTGTCCTCTGTGTCCTTGTGTCTTTGTGTCCTCTGTGTCCTCTGTGTCCTCTGTGTCTTTGTGTCCTCTGTGTCCTCTGTGTCCTCTGTGTCTTTGTGTTCCTCTGTGTCCTCTGTGTCCTGATACTGATTTTAAATCTGAAACCATAAAGATGAAACATGACTTCAGTCTTTCAGCCGCCTTCAGAGAAACATAAACAACTTCTGTCTCAGTTTCAGTTTTGCTGCTTGGACTGAAACTGTGTCTGTAAACGTTGCAGGGAGGGAGGGGGGGGGGGTGACAGTGAGCTGTGGTGTCGGACCTCCATTAAACAAATATGAGAGCTGGAAACCATATAAAGACAAAACATGCTGCTGCAATGAACAGCACACACACACACACACAGAGAAGCTGAAGCCGACCCAAGAAGGGCATTGAGTGTTGAATCCAGACTGTTTAAAGCTCATGTTCATCACTCTGTTGTGGGGGGGGGGGGTCCTCCAGATGTTTTACAGCTGGAAATCCAAAATCCTCAGAGCGACACAGATGTGATGATGGTGAAGATTATTGAAGAGGAAGTGAACATCATTGACAGACTGGTTTAAAGAGCTGCAGATTTAAGTGATTGATCCTCAGTCCTCCTCAGTCCTAATCCATCCTGCTGGACTGGTGTCCAGAGGGAACTTAGGTCAGGAACAGATTGGATGTGAGGACAGTAAGTGGAGGGACATCTTCTCCAGACTGTTAGGGTGGCGGTTCAGCTGGACTTGCTCTTTGCTCTGACATGATGTTCTATCAAGGCGTAGTCCAGAGTCTTAGTTCTGATGGTCTGTTGGCCTGGCAGTCTGTTGTTCTGCGCTCAGAAACAGCTACATCTGAGTTTCCACCTCATGGCTCACTCAAAAACGCTGACAGTGAAAATGTTTTCATGCTCTGATGTTTGTGCTTTTTTAACATGATGATGATGATGTCACTTCCTCCTCTGTCAGCACGTCCTCATCCAGACGGGACTCGAACCTCATATGTAGGGGGTGTGGCCACATTGACTGTCCAGAGGGCGTCACAGCAGGATGAAGGCATCTATGTGTGTGTGGCTGAGAACAGCCATGGCAGAGTGGAAAGCAGCGCCCAAGTCCAGGTCACAGGTCAGAGACTGTCGGGTCCTTCAATGGATCATGTTGGTGGATGGGGGGGGTGCCTGAAGATGGGAAAGTTTCCTGTCAGACATCTTGCAGGACTGTGGTCTGCAGGCTGTAAAGGGCCACATATAGAACCAGTTCTCAGGCTGATCCAGACTAGGAAACTCATTCAGGATACTTTGGATACTAATACTATACACTAATGGATACCCCATTATTCATCTGCATGTCAGAAACCATCGTCGCTGCTTTAAAAAGAAAATCAGAAAACCCTACAACAGGAAATCCCCCAACTGAACACACACCCACACACACGTAGTTAAATATCAGAAGATTCCCACAGACTGACACACTTGACCTTCAGAGATTTAGATGTCCATGTGTGGACAATAAAGATTGTGAGAAGAGTCAGTCTTTTTGTGTCACAGTGGCTGTTTCCAGTGTTTCAATCACAGGAACACACATCTGTCAAAGCCCTCTTTAGACCAGTTAGTCCAGACCAGTCCATCTAACTGGTCTGTACAGTCTCAGTGGGTCAGATTATGAGGAATCCTGAGGTGGTCTCTTCACAGACCAGGGGCCTCATTTATAAACGTGACGTACGCACAAAACGGGGCCTGAAACTGGCGTACGTCACTTTCCACGCAAAGGTTGTGATAAAAAAACAGACTTAACGGGAGAATGTGTGTACCCCTAAGCAAACTCTGACCCACGGCTTTTGGGCGTACGTACACTTTTAGTAACGATCCTTCACACAGTTTTATAAATGAGGCCCCAGGTCTGTGCTCAGGAATCAAGTGTCCACTTAGTTTTGGCCAAACGGTGAACCTTTCATAATGCAGAGTGTGTGTGTGTGTTATGGAGAGAGAGGTCATCATTCTAAACCTCACTCGTCCTTTTCCATATATGGAGTCTGGATTTCCTTTTCCCTCTCTTCCAACGCTGACACCAACGTGTGTGTGTCTGTCTGTGTCCGTCTGTGTGTGTGTGTGAGCGAGACAGAGTGTATTTTAACATATGTGCACGTGAGTGTGAATATACAGTATGTCTGCTCTGTAAGTGCTAAACAAGTCTTGTTCTGTGTACATATTAGAAATGCCAGAGAGGGGACACACAGAGTGTGTATTATTAGCCAATGTACACACCCACTGTATTTACAGAAGAAAGAAAAGTGTCTTTGGTGTGAGGTTTAACAGACTAACAGCCTGGTTGAATGTGTGTGTTTGTGTACATGTTGCATTTGTGTTTATTGTTTAATTAATCAGGACTTAGACCTGAAAACAAGGAAACACTCAGCAGACTTCAGCAGACAGCCCATCACTGTGATTTTGTGTTTGACAGTGATAGAGTTATCCAGACCTGGACCGACACACTGACACACCTCAGTCAAAGAGGCTAAGAACACACACCTGACTGCACCTTCATCACCGTCACTTTGAACAGGTTCACTTTTGGTTAAGGAACCTGGTCTAAGCCATTAGACTCTGGCTCTAACAAAGTTCTTGCCGGACCTTAAACCTGTCCAGGTCTGAAATTTCAATCTCTTGGTTAATGACTAAACAGACAATGATTGTTGGTGAGTGAAGGCACGCTGTGATGTTTGTGTGTGACATCCAGGGTCAGACTGTCTCAGTAGTTTATAAGCAGACAGTCTGATCAGCTGATCACAGCCCGTCAGTAAAGATGGAGGAGCTTCGGTGATGTCACCCCAGGTGTCTTCAGTTTCTGACTGTTGTGGCGGTCAAATGAACACAGAGGAAGGACGTGGATACGAAAGTGAACAATGTGATGCATTTAACTTCTTCATGTGTTGTTATGTTGTTGCAGGCCGACAGCAGTGTTACAGGTCAGAGGTCAGAGGGACATGTGAGGCCCCACGCTTCATCAGCCGGCTGACTGATCTGAAGGTGATGGATGGCAGCAGAGTCGCCATGACGGTGGAGCTGACGGGTACGACTATGCTCCGTGTGTGTGTGTGATTGCTTTAGCAGTGGTATTTCCTGTAAGATCTCCAGGGAGATGCTGGAGATGAGATGAGGACAGACATACACCAGATGAATCCTAACTATTCATTGCCTCTGTGTGTGTGTGTACTTTTATTATTGTTGTTGAGGGGACATCAATCAGACACCTGTAGTGTTTGGGTTAAATTCAGATTAGATTCAGGTTAGGGAGGTTCATCCTTAATAGGAGACATTCATAAAGAGGAGAAGAACGTGAGTTAGTTGATGGTGTCACAGTAACTTCTGAAGATAAATGCAAGTCAGGCTACAGTCTGTGTGTGTGTGCGCGTGCACGTGCACGTGCGTGCATGTTCATGTGTTGGGTTTGACTTATTAGTTGATTATCAGTTACTATAGAAATGAGCTGTAGCTGAAGGCTTCATGTTATGAACCCTGTAGAGTGTGTGTGTGTGTGTGTGTGTTACATAATGATTTTCCACAGAGGGTTTTCTCCATATAAGCTGTGTTAGGATCAGGTTTTGCTGGTCTGTCTGCTGACTCTTCTGTGTTTGATCGGCTCTGTCCTTCATGGTTCAATCGTCATGTGTCAGATCATCAATCAGTCACATGGTCACCTGTACGAAACCTCCACCACAGTTTGGATGAAGGTGAAACTTGCGCCCACAGCTCAGTGATGAAAGCTGTGAATGATTGTTTATTATCAGTCTTGATAGATGAATGATGTCTATGAAGTGGTTTTGTCTTCAGGTAAACCCCCTCCAGAGGTGGTGTGGCTCCATGATGGTCAGGAAGTGACGGAGTCAGAAGATTTCCACCTCCTCAGGGAGGGGAACCGCTGCACTCTGCTGATCCAGGAGGTTTTCCCTGAGGACACTGGGACCTACAGCTGCCAGGCCTGGAACCAGCACGGAGAGGACCACACGCAGGCCCAGCTCACTGTAGAGGGTAACACAGTTCTCTGGGACTGTCTCTAACTAGTTTTCAATGAAGATCTGGTGTCATTCATGTTGTGGGTTTGTGGCAGAGCCTCAGGATGGCGTCCAGCCATGGTTCATCACCAAGCCCAAACCGGTGAGTGCAGCTGTGGGTCAACATGTGCTTCTGTCGTGTGCCATTGCTGGAGACCCCTTCCCCCAGTTCACCTGGACCAGAGGAGACCTGAGCCGACCTCTGACCTCCGGGGGAGACTACGAGCTGCTGCAGAAAGAGGACGTCATCTCACTGCTGATCAGGTGGACAGTTAACACCCACATTAGATGGTTCTCAGGTGTTTCCTAAGCTGAGATCCTGGACCAGAAGGATCTGACTTGTTACTGACCTTCCTCCTCAGGAGAGTGAAGAAGCATCATGCTGGAGACTACCTGGTCAACCTGAGGTGTGTACGAACGCTGCTGCTGGTCAGCTGACATCTGCAGATGGCTGGAATTATCCTCCATGTTCTGCAGGATGTGACCTGAGGATTAAAGTCCCAACACCCCCCTTAAATCCATCATTAATCTATTCACCCACCTCCACCATATTAATCTGCTGACTGACTCATGAACACATCACAGACCTTCAGTTTAAATTTTATTCAAAATGTGCTGAGTGTTTCTGATCATTACAGCTGTGACCTCAGTTGGGTGAGGATGGGTCCATAACCATCATCACCGTAGTAACCAGCCCAATCCCATAATACACAGAGGACCTGCTACATTAAAACATCATCTGTCTCTCTGTCTGTCTGTCTGTCTGTTTCTCTGTC
>CM068481.1:24662849-24932849 GCA_034769265.1 Remorina albescens | reverse complement strand
TGAATGATGTGACAGTGGTGGATGGGCAGCGGCTACGGCTGCAGTGCCGCCTCCCCACCTCTGAACCAGCTGACATCAATGTCACCTGGACACTCGACGGCAAAGTTATCAAGCCGTCAAAGTTCATCGTACTCGCCAACGAAGGTCAGAGGTCACACACACACACACACACACTCACACACCAGCTCAGTGATTTGATGTTGTTGTCAAATCATTCACCAGACTCTGACAAGGAAGTTATGTGAGTTTGACTGAAGATTGAGGAAGAGGAGATGGTGTCGAGGCATCTGTTCAGGTTCTATTAATAGAAACAGATCTGAAACAATAGAGACAGAGGCAGGAAGTGAAGTGTGACAGCGCCGTCAGACTATTGCTGGTATTTCAGACGGGAACAGATCACTTTACACACACACACCCTCATTAACATGGCTTGTGAGGACCGGCACCAGTTCATTCACTCTAATCAGTTAGAGATTCTTTTCATTTGGTCTGAAACATCAATATTAATTTAGCTGTTCACCCGAACCAACCCTAACCCTCTGCTGGTTTCATTTCTGATGGATGTCTCTGATCTGACCTGAATCCACCATGTCAGCTGCTAAACAGCTGCTGAGCAGCTAACTCTTGGAGACACTCCTAGTCCTGCTCCTGGTTCTGGTTGGCAGCTTTGGTAAGCTGGGTTCAGAGACACAGCAAGTTCTTAGCAGGATGAGATACAGAACCACCATCACCAGCTACAAAACCAGGACTGTGAATTTAGAGTCTGCATGACTCGAAACCTGCCCATTCATTCATCATCTGCAACCGCTTTATCTGTTTCCGGGTCACGGGGGGTTCTGGAGCCAATCCCAGCTCACTCTGTGAGGGCGGGGTCACCCTGGACAGGTCTTCAGTCCATCACAGAGACAGACAGACCTACGGACAGTTTAGAGTCACCAATGAACCCAAACATGATGTCTTTGGAGACTCCACACAGAAAGGCCCCAGGCTGGGAACCGAACCCACCACCTTCTTATCGTGGGGCAACCGCGCTAACCACTGTGCCGCCATGCTGCTCAGCTGCCCACATATCATTAATAAATAACAGCTTTAACCAAAGAACTGATCCATGAAAACCAAACCAGACGTCTGATTGGCTGTGACTCAGTTTTTACAGAACAGAAGAAGGATGCAGTCACAGGATGTAGATTCTTGGTGACACTTGGAGCATGTCTGTTTAGACCTGGGCTCTGTGAGAACTCAATCTCTGTCAGAGCATTTAGAGTCTGAAGAGACTCCAGATTCAGCTCTGGATCGGTCACATATGAAGCAGTAGACAATTACTGATGTTATGATGGGGGAGGGAGTCAACTGAAACTCCCAAGGTGCAGTTCACCAACAGTCAGCCAATCAGAGTTCTTTGCATTCACAATAAACAGAACCTAGAGAGTTTACTTTACGCCACACATCTGACCTCTACGCAGCAACCGAGGCTCATGGGTATTGTAGTGTTGAGACACAGACATCAGAGACCAAGTTTATGTCAGAAGAAAGAACCAGAAACCACTTCACATCAGAAAAAGGAAGGACAGATTATAGTGACAGAAATAATAAGGACTATGGATTTGGTTGGTATGAATAATAACTGTTATTCATACTTAATGTTTTATTAGTTTTTAACTATTTATTTAACATGTGCATGTGCGCATACATACACACACATCAGTCGTAAACTGTACATTGTTGTTGTGTTGTTAAACTGTTGTGTACCTTTAGTCGTGAGTGTATCACAGGATGGTGATCATGTAGATGTTGGACCAATGTGTTTGGGCAGGTTTTGCAGATTGGGTGGCCAATTAATAGTAAATCAATGTCAAGCAGGTTGCTTGACATTAATTTACTATTAATGCTCCTCGTCTTGTGGACACATTTACTTGGATTTTTTTTAATCTCAGTATTACTCAGCCTCTATGGTTCAATAATTGTGATGTTTTAAATTGTAGTTAATGGTAAAAACCAGTTAATAGTGCCATCCTTACATCAGAGCTTGGTTCACTTGAACAGAACCAGTTCACATCCAGAAACCAGATTAACATCTGGAGACCTTGAGCCTGAACCAGGACATCTGAGTTTCAAGAGATCCAGAACCATTTTTACGATGACATTTTGATGAACAATATGTTGTCCTGATATGTGGCCTGCAGGATCCTGGTCTGACCTGGGACCAATTTTTATCTAGAATGTCCACACGGAAATAGAACCACACACGCAGTGGTTTCCTATTGGCCCACAGTCAAGACCTGGTTCTATATCTGAACAGACATGTGTGTTGATGAACAAACGAGGTCACAGCCTGAGGATTCCCTGTGTGTGTGTGTCAGACAGCAGTAATCCTCCCTTCTGTTATTTCAGCCCCTGATCCTGTGTGACTCTTTGTCAGTGGTAAAGGTCAGAGGTCACTGAGATTCCCTCAGACAGCTGTGATCTCACAGGATGTACTGTCTTTGTTTCTTGTTTAGAGACAGTTTAATAGAAAACAATAATCAGTGTTATCAAAGGTAAATGTGATACTAGTGTAACCTTACCTTGGCATAAAGACTGAAGACACAGCAAATATAGCTACTGTAGCTTACAATGAAGAGTGGACACAGCACAGCTCTGATGTGTTTCAGTAATATAATCAGAGCAAAACCAAAAATAAAAAAAAAATAAAAAAAAGTTTTATTTTCATGTTGAATTCACTGTTTCTTGATTTCCTGTTGAACTGTAGCCTCCATTCTCTCAGTGCTTCTCTCTTCTGATTGGCTCACCGACCTGCTGTTGCTGGAGCTTCAGACACCAGAGAAATTAAGACATGACTAAAATAAGTCAAATTCATGTGACATATGTAAAAGCAGATATTAGTGTCAGATGATACTTGATAGAAGCAGAAGCTGTCAAACAGGAAGCCAACAGACTAATGTATGTCTGGATTATTGATGCATTAATGTCACAGCTGTTACTTATGATGGTGGTTTAATCTACACACATTTTCATCCCAACTGCTGATCTGGTTCAGGAGGAGTCCTCTTTGTTCAGACCAACTCCAGCTCACCACGTTGTGACAATGACTGAACTTGGCCGGACTGAGGCTTTACAGTTAGCTTGGCATTAGGAGTAGTAAGACAGATTGTGTCAGCACATACACACACACTCTTTTTTATACTCCTTCGACTGAAGCCAACCGTCTGTAACTGTAAGCCCTGAACATGAACTGCAGAGCCTTTCATCATCAGACTGGGTTCACTAGCATGGACACAAACGGTGGAGACAAACATTTGTTCATCACCTGCTGCTGTGGAGCCATCAGTGTCTCCTCAGGAGTTGTGTCCTGTGTTTGTTTACTACAAGCTTCTGTGCTGGATAAAAATATCTGTCATGAACATAGAAACTCTTCACAGGTGCTGTAGAAGTAACACCCAGATAAAAACATCCAGATCAGTTCTGTGTTAACAGCCTGTGCACTGACAGTATGTTGTGTTGTGTTGTGTTGTGTTGCAGGCGGCCTGTGCTCCCTGACCATAGACAAAGCTCTACCAGAGGATGAAGGCCAGTATAAATGCAGAGTTGAGACCTCAGCAGGAAAAGCTGAATGTTCCTGTGTGGTTCTAGTAGACGGTAAGAACATCATCATCCTCCGTCTACAGACACAGAATGAGGAATAGGCTGGTGTCCCTTCACCGTCGGGATAGAGGTGGATTTATTCCTCAGTAGTGTCATCTTGTCTGTGTGGAGAAATGACAGAAACCAGCAGCACAAAGCGGCCTCCCAGACTTCCTCAGCCTCACTGCTTCCTGTAATTACAACAAATAAACACAAACAGTTTGTGTTTATCAAACATCTGGGAGTCATTCCTGGAAACATTCATCCTCATGGTGATGAACAGCTGACGATGATGGGAGTTTGTCTTGGTGCACAGTTTTATCTTTTATCAACACACCGAACCAGAAGTTTAACCACAGGAGCATTTAAATCAGTCAGTCAGTAACAGGCTACTTCAGTGAGGATCAGGTGTCATGGTCTTCTCTCTCTTCACCTCTGTGTGTATGTCTATGTCGCTCGTCCTCCTGCAGACCCAGCAGAAAACTCTCCAGCAGACAAGAAGTCCAAGAAGTCAACTCCGACCTCAGAGAGTGAGTTTCCAAAATATGCAGCAGCAGCCTCTTTCTTTTATCCCAATAAGGAGCCGTAGGCTGGAAGCACTGGTTCCCACACACACACACACACAACTTGTGGTTTCTATTTAAAGGGTCTTTGTGTATCATTGGAAACAACAGTGTGTACATCACTGCTATCAGATTATTATTCCTGCTTCCATGGCAGTAAACAAGCACTGTGCTCCACATTAGGACCACGTTTCCCATCAGCCCCCAGCTGTTGGAGCATACACATGTTTCAGACATGACAGGAGAAGCACATTAACGTGAATTTTTCTGCGGTAGCCTCATGTTTTTCTGTCCCGGTGGAAACCCTGCTCTTATCTCTGTGATCTGGCTCAAAATCTTTCCTGTGGTGGTCTCAGTGCTGGACGGAGATCTCAGCCTGTTTACAGACTCTGACCTTGGTCAGGATCCATCAGGCCCCTTAAATCTTTATTCTTTATTCCTTATTTCTGATCCCCATTAGTCACTGTCTCAGCAGCAACTATTCTTCCTGGGGTCATAATTCAAATACACTTAAAATCAACAATTACAGTGCAGATAAAATTAACAAATAATATATTCATTTACATTGAAAAATAACATCTTCATACAAAAAGAATCCCAACAATTATCCTAAATGAGAAAAAACTGAATAAAAGATAAATTGAATATAACAGACTTAATTCTAGACAGAGTCAAGCAAAGACAAAAACAAAGCAACAATAAGAAAAACAAAACAATATTAATATAATAGTAATAACAAATAAAGCAGACAACTCATAAGAGTGCAATAAACAAACATAATTAGACACAATCAAAAGCGATCTCCCTTTGAATTATACCCTTTTTAAATTCATTTTTAAAACTGACTTTGCAGGTAATTGAGATTAAAAGTTGTGGGAGCTTGTTCCAATAGGTGATAGCCCTATACATTACCGTTCTTTTTAAAGCATTAGTTTTTGGTTTAGGCAAGTTAAAAACGCCTCTCACAGCTCGTCTGGTGCCATAATTGGGACCATCTTTAGTGAAAAACAGCAGAGAGGAAAGAGAAGCAGGTTCACCAGAAGAGTGGATGTTTTTCAGAAGCAGACTCAGGCTACAAGCTAGTCTCTCATCCAACTCTCCATCCCTGGCAGTTCATCATGCATTTTTAAAATACTGCTCCGAAATGAGCAACGTAAGGCCAGTCTCACAGCCCTGTTCTGGACAAGCTGGATTTTATTGATGTCATGTTTTGATGCATTTGACCACGTTGCTGGGCAATAGTCAAGATGCGACAAAACAAGACTGTATAGTGAGACTGTATAACCTGCTTAGTAGTAAAAAGTAGGCACACTTTCTAATGCTTGAAATACTTCTATTCATTTTTATTACTATGTTATTAATATGAGTAGACCAAGAAAGTGTCTCATCTATTGTAATCTTGAAGGTCCTTCTGCTCAGCTCCAAATGTTAGCAGCTGTTTTTTAATGATACCTATTTCTATTGTGACAGTGAAACAGGAAGAACGTATAGGCATCACTGTGGGCGTGGTCTCAGACTTTAGGGCTGAAATAGACCACGCCCACTTGCACCTTGCAAACTGAGCTGTTTGATGGGAATGTTAGCGATGCGTTTCATGTTTGTTTAAATCATCAGACAGTGCTGGTTAAATGCATGTGAGGGCAGTGACTGTCCGATCACAGCTCATCTGCACTCAGACTTTATGTGCTCTATTATGCTAAAGTCTGATGGTAGTTTATGAGGGTAAAGAGCCAGATTATTATATCTGATAATATCACAGTTTTAATAACCAGAAGGAATATGGTTGGTTTTCTTTCTGATTAGACTGTTATCACTTATTACACAATCGCTTATGTAATTACTTACATAACAAGTTAAACTTGTTTCTAAAAAAGATTTGACCGGCCTCTGGAAGTTGCTTCATTTTTAAACTGTGCTAAATGTCTATATTTGATCTGAGCCCCTCCAGGTGGGCTCGTTTATCTGAGTGAGGTGAGCGGAGCAGGGACACACTGAGTCCTCTGCAGAGTTTTACCAACAGACCTTAGCTGACAGCAGAGGAATGAGGGGGGAGGACAGGGAGGATGTTCTGGTATAAAATGGTTCAGAGCTCCTCGTGGCCCCTCTCCCACACTTCCTTTTAAGGCCTGGTTTCCCTGAGTCAGCCTCCTCTCAGACTTTGTTTCACTTCACAACTCAGATTAAAGTCTCCGCGAAGCAGCTCTCCTTTTAAGAAGCTGCTCGTTTTCGCTCACTGTCCCGCTCTGGACTCGGAAATTCGGTCCGGTCTCAGGAAACCATCACAGACTTTAAAACGGTCTCTGATGAAGTTTAATTCAGACACAATATGATTTCACTGATGGACACGATCTGATGTTCAGTCACATCCTGTTTGTGTCCACATGAGACACTCTTTGGAAAAGGGACGACAACTACACTGCTATCATCGATTAGCATGTTAAAGTGCTAACATTAGCTAATTAGCAGTAAAAAGCTGAGGCAGATGGGAATGTGATGCTATTCCAGTTGATACTGGGGGGGGCATGAAGGTTCAGGCCACAGAGGTGGTCCAGCTGTCCTCTGTGGACTGAGACGTGTTGATCAGACACTAGTTCTGTCCTGATGGTTCTGATCAGTCTCATATGATATTGCAATCGCTGATAATCAAATATGAAGATCAAAACAGTGACAGGTGATCTGTTGATGTATTGATCACCTGATTCACTATCTGATTGATTATCTGAACACCAGCAGCGGCAGATGTGCGTGTTGATGGATCAGTATTTTCTATCCTGGACTGGAAGAGATTCTGTACTCATGGTTTGGCTCAGGATCAGGAGTTGAAACGACTGACCTGATGCTCTGAGATGCTCCTGTTGTCGCCCAACACCCAGTGACCGTGAGGAAGGTCTGAGTCTGGATCAGGATGGTCAGACTCCACCATCTCCCCCACCCCCTGTCACATTGAGAGCCTCTGATTCTCTACAGCTAGCAGGGACCTTTAAACTTGAAGATGAGTCTGACGATGAACTGTCTCATGGCGCTTTAGTCTTCTTCAGTCAGGTTATTGTTGGGTGACCTGAGGTGACTTCTGCTGTCACATTGTTTCATGTAATGAGTCGACATTTGTCTGGTGTCTCCTGTCAGTGTCCTGGTTACCACTGAAAAGCTAGCCTCACTCTGCGAACGGGACTCGTGACTGACAGATCAGACAGCCAATCAGAGTCAGGTACACTAACCCTGCAGGATAAAAGCTAAAAGCTAAGAGCTAAGCCCTCAGCCCGCCTGGCTCGTCACACGTCACAAATCAAATGCTCCTCAAATTGTTTGCACATAGTTGGTGTTGGTCCAGAGAGGAGGTGATGATGTGACGGCAGTACATCATTGGCTGTGTGTGTGTGTGAGTGATAACACAGTAATGGAGGCATCACTTCTTCATTACCACCATCATGGTGACTTTTTTTCCACCTGCACTGGCCAAGTTCACCACATTTCCAACACTCTGGGTGACAGTGAATGCCTCCTCAACACTGGCTGAGCTGTTTCATTGAGGATCAGCCACTTTTGAGTGAAGTTTGACTTGTCTGTTAACAGTAGTTATCATGTGTTTACATGAAGTCACTGCTTCCTTTAATTAATGTCTCAAACATCAGATGCCAGTGAGTTCTATAGTAAAGATGTTATTAAAAAGCTGTGAGTGACCTCTAACTTTTAACCAGAACTCTGACCTTTAACTGGAAGCTGGATCTGTTCCTGATTGGCTCATTCAGTGCTCAGCTTGAGTCTCTACAGTAAACAAAAGGCTCCAGACTGAAGACCGGATCACTCCTCTGAAACCTGATCCCTGTGCATTTATATTTATCAGCTTTGGTATGGTCCAGGACCTGGTCCAGCTTGAGAGTTTACAAACCACTGAGGGACAAAGCTTTCCCTTTGACATCTGAGACTGACCTGTGGAAACCCTAACCTGAACCCAACAGACACGAATATATTTACAGAGTCCTGGTCCAGAACAAACCTGAATGTCAGACAGTCCATGTACGTGTTTACAAGACAGAGGAGAACAGCTTTAAAGTAGAACCTGATCCTGGTCTCTCTGACACCAGCCTTGTTAATTTGAACAGGTTCAGGTTTTCAGCCGGGTCCAGGTCTGGTTGACCCAGTATAGATGGATCTGACAGAAACTGACTCAGATCAGTTCCCTCCAGATCGACAGACTGTCAGTTATTTTCTGTCTGTTTCTCTGAGAACAGAAATAACTTTGTGTTGGAAAAACCTCATATTTGTGTTTCCAATGGGGGGGGGGGGGGGATAGAAAGAGGAGATTCTGAGCTTTAACACTTTTTTAACAACACCCCGAACTGGACATGATTCAGATTCTTCAGTTTCTTCTTCTGCATAATAAATGAAAGAGCTCCAGCAACTATTTCCTGAGGAACTATTTTTAGGTTGTCCATATATGGTCATCAGAGACAGTCTCCGTCTGCAGGAGTCCTCACTCTGAACACATTCTTTTTCTGCTCATAGACACACACAAACACACACACACACACACACATGACTCGGTATGGAGCAGTGAAGTGAAAACACTGACTGGTTAGATGAAGATGATGAAGAAGACGGACGTCTTTGTGTTTGACAATGTTTTTTTTTCCTCCATCAGGTGAAGCCAGGATCAAGAAACCGACTCCCAAGACCCCCCCGAAACAAGGTGAGTCTTGAACCTGTACAAATGGAGGCTGCTGCCCTGGTGCATTATGGGAGATGTAGAATCCAGACCACAGCCAGAAAATCTCAACCTCTGATGCTCAAGTTGATTCTTTAACGTGAACTGAGTCCGTCAATAATCAATTATACCAACAGGAACGGGGGAATAAAACTTGGTCTGGCTGTAGAGCTGGAATCAGTCAGACAATCACTGATCAATAATTAATCATTTGGGGAAAAAAAAAACACAATTTATAGAAGAGAAGAAAAACAGATGTCACCAAACTCTGAAAGTCTAACATTTGGAGCCCCCTCCTGCTGAAGGGGCTCTGAGCAGCTGAACATATCACTACATTTCCCATGAGCACCCTGTGTTGTTTCCTATGATCTTCATGCAATCCTCAGTGAGTCACTGGGTTTCTTTTCATTTTAAATAAATCCTGTCCTTTTTCTTTCTTTGTTGATTGATTAATTTTTGGTTATTGATCTGTATTCGCAGCTCTGCCTCCTCAGATTCTGAAGTTTCCAGAGGACATGAAGATCCTGGCTGGAGAGAAGGTGGAGATCCTCTGCAAGTTCTCTGGAGCACCGCCCATCAGCTGCACCTGGCTGAAGTTCAGAAAACCGGTGAGACACACACACACCGGCCAGCGGGGTTATTGATGATTAATGAGCTGTGATGCTGAGTTGAGCTCTGGCTCCTGTGGGCAAAATAAAAGGTGGAGCTGGATCAGAGCAGCAGGTCCAGGGCTTCAGGATCCTCCTGACTGTGTGTGTGTTCAGATCCAGGAGGCCTCGGCTGACATCTCCATCCAGACCTCAGACAGCAGCAGTAAACTGACCATCTCCAGCGGGCAGCAGGAGCACTGTGGCTGCTACGCCGTCGAGCTGAAGAACAGCTACGGCCTCCGACAGGCCGCCCTCAACCTCACTATCGTTGGTAAGAACCTGGACTCCTGACCCGGGGCTTCTCTGTCACCAACAGAAGGTCAGACAAGTCCCTCTGTGTGACATCTGGAGCTGGTCACAGCTGCAATTTAGTGTAAAGTGTTTCTATCTGTTAAAGAAAACAAACTCAAAACTTCCTGTAATAATTTCAAATCATTCCTGTAGTTGACAGAAACATTATTTCTTCAAAGGGCCTTTATTGCTGTGCTCCTTAGTGTCTTATTTCCTGTTGCTGGTGCAGTGTTGTTTAGGCCCATATGCTAACTTCACCAGTCTTTTACTTTGAATTGTTATCTTTATGAAGAGATTTTTGTGGGTTTTAGAAGCAAAAGTATTTTAGTTCAATGCTGAACTGTTAGATCCTGTGAATCCACTGGATCACCCTTCAGGCTCTTTGGTTCAGCTCTTTGGAGGTCAGTATTACCTGAATAAGTTTTAATCCCCCTCAACCCTCCTCAGATAAACCTGACCCCCCAGCAAAGGTCCCTGCACTCTCAGATATCCGGCGGTCCTGTCTGACTCTGTCGTGGTACGGGCCGACCTACGATGGGGGCAGCGCCGTCCAGTCCTACCACCTGGAGATCTGGGACTCAGTGGAGCAGCAGTGGAAACAGCTGGTGTCCTGCAACAGCACCTCCTACAACGTTCAGGTGAGCTCAGCTCTCTCACTCAGATCCTGGACCTGCCGGTCCTGATGTCCACAAAACAAACTGAGCAGGTCTGTATCATCTCCAGAACCTGCTCCCAGAGCGCCAGTACAAGTTCCGTGTGAGAGCACAGAACATCTACGGCATCGGAGAACCAAGCGCAGAGTCGGAGCCCGTCACTGTCGGACTGGTTGACGATGACGGTGAGTAAACCTGAACCAGTGCAAAACCACAGCTAAACTAAACCAGACCTGCCCGAAACCAGGACTAACACGAAACACAACTAAACTAAACAGGACTAATCAGAAGCAGAACTACCTGATCACATCTAAACTCTGACAGTTCCTCTAAACTAAAGCGACTAACTGAACTAACATTGCTGCTGTTGAATTGGTCCAACAGAAAACCAGGAGGAAGCAGAGGAGGAGGATGAAGGTACGAATTCCTCTGCTCATTAACTGTCACACAACATCACAAACACACAAACAATAATGGAGCTACACAACAAGAAGATAAAATAACACTAAGCAACACAGCGTGGCAATGTCACAACAAAACACAACATGACAACACAATAACATCAGCATTCCAGCATCACTGACCTCTGACCTCTGAACAGACTCCGAAAAGGAGCCAGACTACAGAGACGTGACCATCAGAACAGACGTGAAGGTGAAGGAGCTGTACGACGTGGAGGAGAGGCTGGGAACGTAAGGCCCCGCCCAATCACACCTCTCCCACAATGCACCTCTGTCCAGTAGAACCGAACCAGAACCTGGTTAATTGATAATTAATTTGAAGCTGATTGAAACAGAAGATGAAAAGAAAGAAGAGTCAAAGATGAAACATCAACAACAGTTTATTCAAATGAAATCAGGGAATTAGTGAAACTGATTGTTCATTGTTTGTTGTTGTGTTGTGTGGCAGGGGGAAGTTCGGTCAGGTCTTCAAGCTGGTGGAAAAGGCGACAAAGAAGGTTTGGGCGGGAAAGTTCATCAAGGCGTACTCGGCGAAGGAGAAGGAAAACGTGCGGCAGGAGATCGGCATCATGAACAGCCTCCATCACCCCAAACTGGTCCAGTGCATCGACGCCTTCGAGGGCAAGTCTGACATCGTCATGGTCCTGGAGATGTACGTCCACACGCTCTAACACTCTGATCCCAGACCAGCACCAGCCTGGCAGCAGGTCTAAGGTCCCAGAGACAGGGTCTGTCTCGCACATGCTCAGTTAGGCTTGAGCTTGTTTCAGGTTATGTGTCATCGCGTGATCAGACTCACTGTGTGAACTCAATGAACACAAGAATCTTTGTGGACTGAAACAAATGAAAAATTACCAAAAGCTAACGTGGCTACCAAAAATGTAGCTAAGCTCTCAGACTTTAGAAGTTATAGAAGGACCCAATCAGGCCAGACTATGAAATGTAGTTCAGAGGAAACAGCACAAACTGGAGTTCAGCGGCTAACAAGCAGTTTTAAGGTGGAATGTTTTCATCAATGTCTGTTACATAGATCAACCATCTCACCTTAAGAGTCAACATGAGGAATGTCTGTTGGATTAGTTCTTATCAGCTCTCTGTGATAGAGGCTGATAAATGATGATCAGGTCTTCATGCTGCTCTGGTTCAGTGTGGGTCCAACTCTGTCTGCAGGATCTCAGGCGGCGAATTGTTTGAGCGGATTATTGACGAGGACTTTGAGCTGACAGAGAGGGAGGTGATCAAATACATGCTGCAGATCATTGACGGCGTCAGCTTCATCCACAAACAGGGCATCGTCCACCTGGACCTCAAACCTGAGAACATCATGTGTGTTAACAAGACCGGCAGCAAGATCAAACTCATCGACTTTGGCCTCGCCAGGCGACTAGGTAACTACTGTACGGCACAGAGACACATGAACCAGAGTCCAGGTCTCTCCAAGACTGAAACGCCTCCTGAGCCTGTTCCTTCAGTTTAAAAGACTAAAGATTCATTTACAAAGCTCTTCAATTCTACATGTCAGTTATGACCCCCCCCCCCCCCAGTCTGGGAGAGACACCTGATGATAATGATGGCGATATGAACCCTCTCCCCTCTTCAACAGAAAACGCAGGGACCCTGAAGGTTTTGTTTGGGACTCCAGAGTTTGTGGCTCCAGAGGTGATCAACTACGAGGCCATCAGTTACCCCACCGACATGTGGAGTATAGGAGTCATCTGCTACATCCTGTGAGTGTCTGATGCTCCGTCCATCAGATTCACGCTGTTTTACTGTTTCCTGTTTGACTGGTTTTGGCTCAACGTGGTCAGTAGGTATTTTTTACAGCACACTGTATTTTAGAGCTTAGTGTTGAAATGTTAGTTAAACTCATCTCAGAGTTCCTTTAGTTTTTCTTTCTTTTATTCCTCTTGACTATTTCTTGTTATCCTAGCTTTTTTTAGACCTATTAATTTGTCATATAAATAAAACTGGTCTAATATAAACCCCTCAGCAAATGCCCCGGTCTTCTGTTGGTGCTCTGAGTGTTTAATGAGATTTTCAGGAACATTAAACTTTTTCATGTTTTATGTTGTCAGCGGTAGCTTTAGCCTGATTACTGGGTTCAGTTTGCCCTGTGTTTGTCCTCTCAGGCTGAGCGGTCTGTCTCCATTTATGGGCGACAACGATAATGAGACTTTGTCCAACGTCACCTCGGCCACCTGGGACTTTGAGGACGAGGCCTTTGACGAGATCTCAGAAAACGCCAAAGACTTCATCACCAACCTGCTGAAGAAAGACATGAAGTAAGGGCAGCTAGCTTAGCAGGCTATATCCTGTTCATAGTTCAGGAACAACTTCACTAACAGCCGTCAAATCGCACAACAGAACAAACACACAACAGGCGTTTCAGAGACGATGGTCTGAGTGAGTGATAACCTGAGGGGCGGAGTATGTTCAAACTGCTCCACCTTATGAATGAATGATCAGATCGGTTACCATGGTAACAGAGCGGCTGCGTTTGTGTGCCAGGGCTCGACTCACCTGTGCTCAGTGCTTTGAACATACCTGGCTGAAGCAGGACACCAATACCATGAAGGCCAAGAAACTCTCCAAGGAGAGGATGAAGAAGTACATCCTGAGGAGGAAGTGGCAGGTAAACCCCGCCCACCTAACAACCTTCGTCTGCAGCAGGAAACCTTGGTCTTCTCACTGACTGTCTCTTCTTCTATGCTAGAAAACGGGTCATGCCGTGCGAGCCATTGGGAGGCTGTCGTCCATGGCCATGATGGCAGGAGTCAGTGCCAAGAAGGGGTCGCCCACCGAAGGTCAGAGCGGAGCCTGGGCTCAAGATGGCAGAACTGATCAGACTCGTATGTGTGTGTGTGAGGCCTCTTTAAGTTTGTGTGTGTCTGTGTGTCCAGAGGACAACCAGTTCCTGGAGTGTTTGGAGTACGAGCAGAAGACAGAGTGTAAACCCAGCTTCAGCTCCATCATCAAAGACGTGGAGGTGGTGGAGGGCAGCGCCGCTCGCTTCGACTGCAAGATAGAAGGTACGGACCAGAGCTGGACCACAGCTGGATCAGAGCTGGACCAGACCTGGACCAGAGCTGGACCACAGCTGGATAAGAGCTGGACCAGAGCTGGACCAGACCTAAAGGCTAATTATTCATCTGTTAGGATTACCAGTCAGTAATAACAGGTTAATTAACCTGTTATTTTGTTATTAATCTGGTGTTATGATGTAATTAATCTGTTAGAAATAGTTCTCTACATGTCAGTTCATTAATCAGTTAGCCAGTTGAAGACCAATCACCTGACATTCACTAACAGACCGATGAATGGTTGATGACTCATGATGACAGGTGGATAAAAGGCCCCACCCCCTCGTCTCTGTGTGCAGGTTACCCCGACCCTGAGGTCGTCTGGTACAAAGACGACCAGCCAATCAAAGAGACCCGGCACTTCCAGATCGACTACGATGAGGACGGGAACTGTAGTCTGGTCATTTCAGAGGTCAGAGGTCACTGAGAATCTGTGTTAATACCTTAATTATAACATTACAATTTCTGACTTGGCGATAAAACTCAGGAACAGGAAACTGTCATTATTGTTGCTCCCACACGAGCTCTCAGGGATTGTAGTGATAGTCTTAGCTTCTGATGTGACATCAGAATTTCCCAGTTTGGGATCAGTAAAGTAAAGAGATCAATCTATCAATCAGTCTTTCTATCTATGATGATGATGATGTAGAGGAAACTGCTGACTGTCTAACTTCCTGACATCAACCTGCAGGTGTCGGGCGACGATGATGCCAAGTACACAGTGAAGGCGGTCAACAGTCTTGGGGAGGCAACCTGCACTGCAGAGCTGCTGGTGGAGGTGATGGCAGGAGAGGAGGAGGAGGAGGAGGAGGAGTGAAGAGTGACTGCCTGGACTCCCACAGGAAGGAGGTGGCTGCGTTGAACTCGCTCGAGTCCAGACAAACTCATCGCTCCTCCTCAGCCTGTCCGACCTGAAAGGACTAACTGACCCACAGGTGTTGGTGGGTGGAGCCAGAGGGCGGGGTTTGACACACCTGGACAGGACAGGTCCGCAGGGAAACAGGTTTCACTCTCACCAGTACAGCTTCTAAAGAGTAACTCATCATCTGCTGTGGCTTTAACACCTGATGTTCAGGTGAACTGTGACATCAGTGGTGGGAGTGGCTACAGGTGTAACATCACATCTCTCACCACAAGCAACCACAGAGTGATGAGCTAGTCTTTACTGAGCATGTGCAGCTTTGTAGCCATCACCACGGCTCACCAACAAAGCTCCGCCCCCCACAGACGTCTTCACACTTTGTTTCAGGCTCTTCTTCAGTGATGGTGTCTCCTAAACTCCACCCACCCACCTGAGGCCCCGCCCACACACTGGCCTCTGTTCATTGATATGTTTCCTTTCACAGCTCTGATGTTTATGACACAAGTCTTATTTATTTCATGGTTTCACTCAGATCCACACACATTTAACCGTCATGACGAAGAAAGGATCAAAATGATGTTTTCAGGGAAAAAAAGAAAGTCCAACATCAAAATACAACAAATCAGCTAAATCCTTGAGCCCCAGTAGACCCCAACTAAAACCTGTCTGAGGAGGAGCACAGCTGAAGAGTTTGCAAAGGGCTAATCTTATGTTAGCTAACAAACTTTAGCTCTTTAGTTGAACTGATGCTAACTGTGAAAATAATAATTATGTTAATTAGTCATTAGTAAAATATTTGATTCAGCCATAATTATCATTTTTGATTTTTGTCAATCTAGTTCATATTAGCTTAATTAGCTTTGACCATCTGACTTAAACATTCTTATATTAGCAAAGGGGAGCTAACCCTTCTTAGCAGATGCTAATGCTTCTGTAACGAAGCTAACAACCAGAGTTTAAGATTTGGACTTGAAGCCCATCTCACTTCCTGTTTCTATCAATGAGTTTTACCTGAAATCTTTGACAGTGAACGTCACGTCTGCCTTCTGACTGTAGCCTTTAGCAGTGCTTCTCAATTATTTTCTCTTACACCCCCCCACATTACTATAAGTATTGTGGTATAGTGTTACTATACTAGTAACACTAAAGTATTGTGTTTGTCCACAAAAGTGTTACAAGTACACCTCTGCGTAGCACTGTATGCTTATTAAAATCAAAGAAAGCTAAAAAAAAAAAAAAGAAAAACATCCACCTCCAAAGCCATGAACTTTATTAACCCTGTTTTTCAGTCTGAGTCCATTTCAGAAAAGATTAAAAGTTTGGATCAAATCCTTGTAAACCTTAAACACTTTTCAATCAACAAGATGAATGCAACTGCTGCATTAAGTTATAACACAAACATACAACAACGACAGATTGAACCATTTGTTACTGCAAAAAAAAACGTAATTAACACAAATAAATAAATAATAAATACAATTTATCAGCATTATTACCTCAGGAAGACAATAAATAAAACACTTTGACCTTTTCCTTTCTTTCTTTCTTCCCCTTTCGGCTTTTTTCCTAGTTCGGGGTCACCACAGAAAGTGAGCTGTGCGATTTCATGACTGATTTGGCTGCAGTTTTAATGCCGGATGCAAATAAAACACTTTAACATGCAAAAAGAAAATGAATAAAATAAATTGTGCTGATTTTTTAATCAAAATAAAGAAGTCTTTCACAGGATTATTAACAAAACTCAAGCAGCTTATCAGCGTGATTGGGGTGTAATATCTGTAAGTGCCTTCTTAATTTATTTAGCTTCATGCTGTCTGCTGCCAGAGTTTTTAGACGCACACACACACACCATACTTTCCTCCCACCGTTTTATGGCACGCCACATGAAAGCTTTGTTTTGATGCGGCAATGAAAAAGACATTAGCTAAAGCCTGTTCCCGGGGTCACAGGGCCCGAGTGACACTGGCCTTTAGCAACATGGTGACGCTTTCACTGGCAGTCTGTTATTGTCAACTTCTCCACCGAATGTCACATTGTGAGATGAAGTCGGTTTTACTTTGGCTGTCTCAAAAAAAACTGGGTGACTCACAGAGCGTCGTCCTCTCAGAGCGTCCTCACAAAGTGTCCTTACAAAGCATCCTCAGTGTTCTCATGGAGCATTGTCCTCCCAAAATGGACAAGAGACAACATCTGGAGTCTTGATTCAAATAATTCAACCAGTTATGTTTCTCATTAATCAAAAATTTCAAAATAAAAGCCACATCATTATAAGAATCATTCATCTGGTAACTGACTAAACATCCCATAATTATGATCTCATAGATTATTAGATGTTATCTCATTTTAAATTTGTCACAGGCACAAAATCTTTTTACCTCATAATTCAATTATGTTTCTTAGTTATAAACTGGTGTCAGCATGTAATTATAAAATCTTATTGAATTTATTTTTTAATAATTAATGAAACTTTGAATTTACAAGTTAAAATATCTCAAGTATGAAAAGCTTGAAATTTGAAACATAATTATGAACTAAGTTCTAATTATTGATCTTTTTGCTTCTCAATTGACAAACTGATTAAAGCTCAAACTTATCACTATTATGATAAATCAGTCCGAATGAAGGAACTTCTGATATGATGTTGAAACAAAAGAAAATCTCCAGAGTCTCCAGCACCTGAACGTCTGAACGTTGGTCCCTCGACTTGTTTTTGTCACATTCCAGCTGTTTGTGCTTCACAGGTGTGTGTCTGTGTGTGTCCATCTGCTTGACGCTGTGTTGTTTGAACTTTACCTGGGCCTGTTGTGTTTGGTGGTTGTTTGAAGAATGTTTTATTTTTAGACTTATTTAATGCACAGATTCATAATTATAATAATTATAATATCATTCTCACTTAGACTGATTGGTTTTGTATTTGATGTATTTAGATTCTATTTGTCTCATTTTTATAAATATATATCAGTTTGAATGGAGGTCAGAGGTCACTACGACTGTAGTTACACACAGATACAAATAAATTTTATCACTAAACCAAACAGACGCTTTTTGTGTGTTTGTGTCCAAGATAACAACATGAGTGTTTGAGTTGAAGACCTTGATGAGTTTTACAGACGGGGTTAGGGTTAGGTAACTGTCTATAATCTTCCGGTTTTAGTCTCATTTTTATTCCACACCTTCTTCAGATTTCAGATTTTTTCAATAATCTAATATTTTAATAACTCTAATCTAAAAACGGGAGAGATGTTTTACAAACAATTTTTGTTTATTTGTTTATATTTATCTGTTTAGAAGCGTCACAAACACTGTAGCATAGAGAGGCTAACAGGAAGTGACGCTTCTCATCGTCACGGCGTCCACAAAAAGCGCCATGACGTCATCGCCCATAGATCCATCAGGTGGCACAGCGGGGCGGGGAACGTCAAGGCGAAGAAGATCTGAGCATGCGCAGCTCCGTCCGCTGTGGTGACGAAAGCAGCAGGAAGTGGGATCCGGTCTGATCCTCCGGACGGACGATGGCCGGCACCGCGCTGAAGAGGCTCATGGCGGAGTACAAACGTGAGTGACCCGGACCGGGCCACACAGGGCACAGACAACTGCCCCGGGAGCTGAGCTAACTGCCCCCGGAGCTGAGCTAACTGCCCCGGGAGCTGAGCTAACTGCCCCCGGAGCTGAGCTAACTGCCCCCGGAGCTGAGCTAACTGCCCCGGGAGCTGAGCTAACTGCCCCCGGAGCTGAGCTAACTGCCCCCGGAGCTGAGCTAACTGCCCCGGGAGCTGAGCTAACTACCCCGGGAGTCCTGCTGCACCGAACTTCATGTAAAAACTTCCGATTTTAATTGTCTGATGTGTTTGGGCCAAATTACTGCAACACAACTGGTGTTATGACGTAACGACGTGATGTCACCGTCACCTGTCACTCAGCGACAAAAAAAGACAATGACGTGTTTGTTTGTGTGTTTTTGTGTCAGTCTGTCTGTCTGTTTGTGTGTCTGTCTGTCTGTCTCTCTGTGTGTATGTATGTGTGTGTCTGTCTGTCTGTGTGTGTATGTGTGTGTGTGTCTGTCTGTCTGTTTGTTTGTGTGTCTGTCTGTCGGTCTGTGTGTGTGTGTCTGTCTGTCTGTCTTTCTGTGTGTGTGTGTGTGTGTGTGTGTGTGTGTGTGTGTCTGTCTGTCTGTTTGTTTGTGTGTCTGTCTGTCGGTCTGTGTGTGTGTGTGTGTCTGTCTGTCTGTCTTTCTGTGTGTGTGTGTGTGTGTGTGTGTGTGTGTGTCTGTCTGTCTGTCTGTGTGTGTGTGTCTGTTTGTGTGTTTGTTTGTTGCAGCAGCTCCACACAGTGAGATAATTGAACAGCTCCATGTTTTCAGGTCAGAACTTTAATATTCATCAGTTTTTGAATGGAGTTCAGTTCAGCAGGACTCTTCTTGTTTCTGGAGCAGCTGATGGACCGGAATGATCTGTCTGTTGATTTAACTGTTAGCGTGTTAGCTAACTGATCTAGACCAGGTCTGATGTGGTCTAGATCTGGGGGGGGGGTCGTTGGTCTTGTTCTCAACTATCATTCTGGGCAATAAGGTCTAAATGAGTCCTTAATCAGAAAGAACCAAAGGTCAGAGGTCACGGCATGATTTTACTGTATGCTAACCTGTGTGTGTGTGTGTGTGTGTGTTTCAGAGCTGACCCTGAACCCACCTGAGGGGATCGTTGCAGGTGAGACAAACAAACACCTGAGACCTGAACGGAAATCTGAACCCTGACAGGCTCCTGGTGGATCAGATCTGCAGACAGAGCAGGAACTCTGACGGTCTAACGGTTCTGTTCTCCTGCAGGTCCTGCCAACGAAGAGAACTTCTTTGAGTGGGAGGCTCTAATCATGTGAGTAGAGATCTGAACCAGGACCAGGAGTTGGTGGTCTGTGGTGTATCTGGTTTGTTGATCACAAACCAGTTGTCATGACAACAGAACACCATGTGTCCCAGATTGTTGTTCAGGTGTCCACATACAGCTGCTGTAGTCACCAGCAGGAGTCAGTGTGACGTTGAGCTGAGTCAGACTGAGTCTGATATCAGAGTCCTGGATCCACCACAGCTGAAGGTGGAGCTAGTGACCATATTGACTGCTCTATCAGCCAATCAGAAGAGAGGATCAGAGCCTCACTTCTAATTGGCCGAAAGCCTCAAATGGCCCTCATGTTTTATATCAGATTAAACAGACAAACCTCATCAACACTTACCTTCACAATGTGAGATCAAATTAGACCGGACCACCCCAAACCACACAAAACCAGATAAGACCAGTCCAGGGTTGGGGGTGTGATGTCATCAGCTGTCACTCTCAGTCTGCCCTTCAATTTAACCAGCAACTCATTCAGCCCACATTCCTGTCAGTCTGACTCTGCTGCCTCAGTGAGATCACCCACACCACATCCCGTCATTACTTGGGTCAGTCCTCGGATCTAACTGATGTCTGTGATCTGGTCTCTTGTACACCACATAGAGGCCTAATACCTCCAGGAGTCCTGGTTCTCCACCTTAAATCCAAATCTTTTTCTTTGTGTGAGTTGAGTCCAGAATCAGTAGACGTCCTGTAGGACCAGTAGAACCTTCTGGAGGACCAGCAGAACCTTCTGGAGGACCAGTAGACATCTGTAGGGCCAGTAGAACCTTCTGGAGGACCAGTAGAAATCTGTAGGGCCAGTAGAACCTCCTGGAGGACCAGTAGAAATCTGTAGGGCCAGTAGAACCTCCTGAAAAACCAGTGGACTCTTGGTCTAATTGGACCTGTCTGTCTCTGTTCCAGGGGTCCTCAGGACACGTGTTTTGAAGGTGGAGTGTTTCCGGCCGTCCTCAGTTTTCCCTCTGATTATCCCCTCAGTCCTCCGAAGATGAGGTTCACCTGCGACATGTTTCACCCCAACAGTAAGTCCACCTGCCACTGAAACAAGCCCCGCCCCCTCACCTCACCTCACCTGCACAGCCCACATGGATCTGGTCCACGTCACACAGGTTCTCAGATTCAGGAGCTTGCCGTCAAATATTTAAATTGTCCTAAAAATGACTCAAATGAGCGGGAACATCCTTCTGTGAGATCAGAGGTCACATGATCTGAAGGAAGTCAGCTGTCATGTGACCAGAGTCATGTGATATCTGCTCACAGACATACTCTGACTCCAGCTGTCACAACATGCTGTTACCATGTTGTCAGCATGCTGCCATTAGCTGTGATTACTGGGCAGAAATCTGAGCTGTGATGTCACAGTCTGAGCGTGCTCTGTAGTGATTAGAGGGCAGGTGGCTCGCTGCTGACCCATCATTATCACCAACATGACCTGGAGCTGAACTTCCTGCTGTGACTGCATCCTCTGATAAAGATAAAACACACGAAGAAGAGTTTTCACTGCAGGTTCACGTCACCGTGGAGACCAGATTCAGGCTGAAGACTGATCCTGGTCTCAGATCTGGTCCAGGTCCTAGCTCACATAATGTACCTCGAACAGTTGAAAGTGTTTCTTCTTCCTGGTTCTGGTTGTGTGAACCTGCAGCAATGACTGCAGGATGTGGGTTCGATTCCCACAGTGACAGCAGCTGTAATGACCTGCAGCTGTCAGCAGGAAGGCAACAGGAAGCACTTATCAGACCCGGATAGCCGTCTGATGTCTGATAGCAGTCGGGGCAGATCGCTGATAGTACCCCTCTCACATGATAGGCAAACACGTTGTGTGTGTGTGTGTCAGTGTGAGCACAGAATGGTCCACCAGCAGGTGTGCGAACACCTGGAGCTCAGATAACCACTGGTCCACTGTCCACTGGAACACCTTCTCCAGAGAGAAAATGTCCTCACATCACAGTCACCCAGTCGCAAAGATGGAGTCCGTGTGTGTGTCTGTGTGTGTCCATGTGAGTGTGAGTCTGTGTCATGTGACCTGGTCTGCATTTGATTGGATGTTGTACAGTGAGGTTAGCTGGACCTGATGTAGAACTCATCCTGATCCTGATCCCACCCTAGTCTACCCAGATGGGCGTGTCTGTATTTCGATCCTTCACGCACCGGGCGATGATCCGATGGGATATGAGAGCAGCGCTGAGCGGTGGAGTCCAGTCCAGAGTGTGGAGAAGATCTTGCTGTCGGTGGTCAGCATGTTGGCAGGTACCACACCCACTGTGACATCATATGATACAGCTGTGACATCACATCCATGTCATCAAACCTGAAAGCTTCAGTGCCCTCCTTCCTCCCACAGAGCCCAACGATGAGAGCGGAGCGAACGTCGACGCCTCCAAAATGTGGCGTGAGGACAGAGAGCAGTTTTACAAACTTGCCCAGAAGATCGTACGCAAGTCACTGGGCCTGTAGATGATGTCATCACCCAAAGACGATGATGTCACCAGCTTGAGACGGCGCCCAGCAATTTGTGTTTGTTTTTTCAGGAACAGTCCTCTTTTCCAACCACTACTCCCTTTTTCACCGGGATAAATAAGACACACACACACACACACACACACACACACAGGATGAACGGATGGACGAGCTGAAACTGATCAGATACAACCATCAGTATTATGATTTTTATTTCTTATTGATCAACAATAATCATCAATATTGATATTTGATCCCAGTAATCAAATCTGAGCCTTCGCCACATCCCTGATGATGTCACCACTGTAGTCTGACTCCACCAGCATCATTAGTAGCGTTAGCATCCTGCTAACATTCCCTTTTTCTTCAGCATGTTCATCCTGGTGAATGAGCCACAAACAAACAAACAAACTCCCAGTGTTGACAAACAACAGTCAGCTGAACTGTGATTGTACGTAGTCACCGTCTCCTCCCTGAGTACAAACCGCTCCAGGAAGACATTTGTACTCAGGGACGGAACGTCAGTTGGACTCTTTCGTTGACCTTTGACCCCGACACAACCAAAAGGCTCAGAACAAACAGGAAAAGAGCGACTTTGATTCTCATTTGTTATCATTATGACATCACAACAAATACAGCAGGTTTTTAAAGGTCTAATCAGGACTGATGCAGGTCTACAGGGTCCAGTTCAGGTGGAGCTGATGAACCCCGACTCGTCTCATCCCGTGGACCTGATGCACTTTACCTCCTCTGGACTTGGAGGAGCTTAGGCTGGTTTTAGTTTCTCTTTTTAAAAGAGAAACTTTTTAAAAGGCGGCGTCTGACGAGACGACGGACTGAGATGTTTGTTTCTTTTAATTGGTTGATTTAAAAAGATTCATGAAATAAAGAAAGGAGCAGAGTTTGATTAAAGACACAGATTCAATCATTAAAGCTTTGGTTCCAAACTGACAAGTCTCAGACCTGGATTATTATCTGGGTGGAAGGTTAGGTCCAGATGGGTGGGACTGTGGCTGCTTTGTCGTGACAGAAGTCCTGCCTGTTGGTTTTAAGGTTCAGTTTCTGAATCCAGACTGTGAGATTTCTCTGAGGACTGAGACCGCTGAGACTTAAATGTATTAATATAGAACCTGGACCTGATTTAGAATCTAAGACCACATGGGTCTTTAAACTGTTACACTATGTGGACCTTTAAATCATTAAAGGTCTTCAATCTTGGTTTGTTCTGGGGCATCATGGGTATCGTAGTAGTTCGTTCCACTTAACTATAACTTCACCAGAAGCTCCTCCCACGTTCTTCTGTAAGACAGGAGGGAGAAGATGAGAGGAATAGTAGAGAGAGGACTTCCTGTCTGAACCTGCCTGAACAGAGAGATGAAAGAGCAGCGTCGGTCGGTGGCTGTTGTGCAGACAGACGGGCCATTAGTGCTGCTAAAGCTGTGTGTTTACACTGATACTGTTATTACCTGCACTCTGTGGTTACAGGACATTAGCTGCAGTCTGACAGGAGGGCGGCACTCACTGCTCCTGTCTGAGCAAACATCCTTTCAGATAAATGAGCACAGGCCAGCTGAATTCTGGGTAAAAGTGGTTTTCATGGGACATTCTGCCCAAAATCATCAACGCTCATGTTCTTCGTGTTGCTGTCAGTCACCAGCCAATGCTGGGCGGATCCTGCCTGGATCTGGCCCCCAGGTTTGACCTGACAACTGGAACGCTGGGCCAGAGTCGGGCCGAGGGAGTGGATTACCTGCAGGTCAGTTAGCAAATATAAAGATGGACGTCTGCTCGCTGACCTGTCAGTCAAAGAGGCCACACCCCCAACATGCAATCACTTTAACCTTCATAAACAGGAAACAGCTGAGTTCTTTAAATTCAGTCATCATGAAGCTTCAACTGATCTTCAGAGAGTCTACAGGACTGACTCGGTGCTGGAGCTGGACTGTGGTGGTCTGAAGAGGACCTGCAGGTCTGGTTGCTGTACGTGTATCTGAGTATCATATGGCTGTCAAAGGTTTTGTGTTTTCTCTTGAAGTTTTATCACAGATCAACACACACACGCACCTGTAGCTGTGGTCGGCAACATTTGAGATTTAATCAGCTTTCACCATCGCACTGACATTCCTCTGTGCACACACAGACACACACAGATACACACAGATTCTGTGATTGGATGTTTGGATGTTTCTTTTTATCGTTGATCTGAAGGAGAAACCAGTTTCAGTCTCAGTTCAGGTTGATCTGCACCTCAGCTCTGGATCCAGTGCAGGCTGATCGACTGGGACTGGGACCGGGTCCAGGACCGCCTCCTTTAAAACCACCATGACAATGACAGGGAGGATGATGATGGTGAAGAAGGTGGGCTCTGGTCTGAAGAGCTGAACCATCAGCAGGTATGATGATGTTACAGAACAGGTCTCTGTGGGTTTGTTGGTGTCTTCTGCTGGACTGGATCCAAATTCAGGTCTAAACCTGGATTACCTGGGTTTTAACTGGTCTCTGTACTTCAGGTTAGACCTGATCCAGGTTTTCATGTCTGAGTAAACACCACCCATCTTCAGTCCTGAACCTCAGACCTGGATCAGGACTTCCTTGGAGGGTGGGGCCCACTAAAGAAAGGCTCAGTGGTTTGTTGATCCATCAGTCTCATGATGTGAGAACTCTTCTCTGTGATGTGTGTATAGCACCAGGGGAGGGGGGTGGGGCATACAGGCAGGAGGAGGAGCTCAGCCCCACCTGGGAAATTCCTGTGTTGTGATCATAGACAAATGAGATCAGTCACTTCTTCTCTTGATCTCTGATCACCTTTCATGTCTCAGATCAGATGTCAGGACGACTGCGTTTCGTTCATCAAACATCCACCTCATTAATATAAGACACGCCCCCACAGGGTCAAATATGGTCGACTCACCTGCTGTTTCAAAATGACTCATTAAGACCTGGGGCTCCTGATGCCAAGGGCCACAGGGGCCATTAATCAGACAGACAGTAGATTGACACCTTTGTGCTTTTATTTTGTTTTCCCCCCACAAGGTGCTCAGCCCCGCCCACATGCCATCAGTATGACCCTCAGGTGTTGTGCTGATGATGTCGGTATAGAGGATTGTCCGTGCTCACTTCCTGTTCTAATCTATCAATTGTCATCTTGGTGGTAACTATGACAACCACATAATCAGATTAACACAAACCTGGAAATGACCAATTAGACGTCTCCACGGCCCTCAAGGTCCAACATCCACATCTGAAGGGACAGGACAGGCTTTTATTCTGAAAAACTTCTCTCTCTCTCTGTGTCTCTCGCCCTCTCTCTCCTCAGCCCCTCCCAGTCTTTTATATTTAAATGTTGGATGAGCGAGCTTGTCTTACCTGCAGGTAATCTCTCTCTCTCCTGAGTCACAGCAGACTGACTGTCAGGCAGCGAGTCAGAGTCAGGAGGACTACAGGAGGTCTACAGGAGGACCACGAGGACTAAAGAGGGACCACATGAAGACCAGAATGAGAGCGATGGATGATCGACACGAAGATTTCGACAATCTGACAAAATCCTGAGACCGGCGTGTGAACTTGTCCTCGTTCTGGTCCTCAAGGTTTGACTGACAAGAGATTGGCTGTCAGGGACAGACAAGACCTCCTCTGTCAGACCTCCTGATTTTTAGAGACAGGACTAAAGAACAAGGTCTGAACCATTTCCAGAGAATTTCAAAGATATGATCCACAGACACCAGGACTTTTAGAAGACGTCTTAATAAAAAAGAAATACTGAACAACAACCAGACAACTGATGCTCCTCCTTTAGAGTCTGATCCAGGATCAGATCTGGACCAGGGTGGAGATTCTAATCAAAGCTGAAGACTCAGGGACAGTCTAAGAGTTGCAGGTCCAGAGAGTCCACCATAGACCACCAGAACTCCCTCGAAGAGCAGCAGTTCGTTCATTGGTGGAGTGACATTAACGGACAGCTGATCTGGCTCCGCCCCCCCATATTTTCTCTGTCAGACATGATCTGATCTCACTGACAGATCCATCCGACCTTAAAGGACCAGCCGCTTTGACCTTTGACCTGGCATGTCTGTGGCCGTTGACCTTTCTGAGTGTTTTCTGCAGGTTTGGTGAAATCCTGGTGACATACGTAACGTCACTGAGCTGATGAAGATCTGAAGATGCGCTAGATGAGTTAAAGGTGACAGTTCTGCTCCTGACGCCACCCCAAATCCAAAAAAGGACAAAGAAGTGGAGCCAAGATTTCATTGCATTGGTTTAGTAACCATGGAAACGCTTCAGATTGTCTTCTTGTTCCAAAACTAACCCAAAGCTGCATCCACTAACTAATAGCAAAGCTAACAAGCACACACTGATGCTAATTAGTGCTAATAAATAAACCAAGCAGCGGGATTTCACTTCCTTTCAAAAGCAGGAAGTTCAGACTTTCTCATGTTCAGCGACATCCAGTCAAATGATCTCAGACGTCACAATGTTCTGAGGTCAGAGGTCAAAGGTCAAATGCAATCAGAGCAGATTTTATACCGAGCTGCTGAAGGTGTGAGTCAGAACAGACACACATTGTGTTTCTGTTTGTCCAATCCTGATCAGGCATCTTGTTTCCTTCACCACAGACATTTAAATCTGAAGAATGTCCGATGTTGTCCCACATCAGGTCGTCTTCAGCGACACTGAATGATGGAGCTGAAGAATCAGACGGGTGAGGGGGAATCGAACCCACATTGTTGACAGCACACAGGCGTGATGTTGACGTGTGGCTCCCTGATCCTCACCTGGGTGCTGGTGACCACCAGAGTCCAAAGCCACAGCTGGAGACCCTGCACAGGTGAGAGCACATGAATCCACAACCAGGTGTGTTAGCCTAGCTTTGCACAATGACTGGAAACTGTTAGCATAGCTTCGTCAAAGCCTTTCTGGTGTTAACTGTTGATCCGCTATGCCAAAGGGACTGATGACTTTTATTACAAACTGTGATCATCACAAATACACAAGTTGGAGGCGTCAAGAAGCTGAATCTGAAGCTGAGGATGACAGATCTGCTTGAGCAGGGGTTAGCAGTGAAGCCAGTTCTGGACCAGGTTCTGCTGGATCCAGGAGCGTTAAATGTTCCCTCAGTCGACAGTCTGTTGTGTTTCAGACCTTTTTGTGCCTCCCTGTTTACTGAGTCTTTGAAATGTGAGCTCTTTGTCTCCTCCCTCTATTCATCCTCCATTGATCCTCAGCAGCTCAACACTCGGCCTCTCAGGAGCTTAAAGGGGAATTCCAGCAGCTTCTCTGCTCACGTCTCACAAAAAGCAGGTCACAACATCAACACAAAGTCCATCATCCCTTAACTAGGTGACATCCTGACGCTTGGGCTGACATTTACACAGGTCGACCAAATATGGACAAAGTGGTGGAGCCAAAGCATCAGTCAATGTGTGTTTGTGTCAATCAGACGCTCATCCGGCTGTCTGCACTGACTCAGTGCTGGACTCCAGTGGTATGCATATGACCTGCAGGTTTAGTTTCATGGTTCATGTCTCTGGTAATATAACACGCAGCTGTAAAACCAGGACTTTTCTGGATTCTGGTCTCATGTGGTCCCCTTCCCATTAATCGGAGCCTGTTTCCTCCTCAGACCTGCTGCCTCTCGATCTGTTCGCCAGAGTTCTGCCCCGACCGGGACAAGACCTTCCCCCACAGGTAGGACACCGGTGGGGGGCGGACGGGAGAGCATGATAGTGGTGGATTAACGGGTGACTTTACCAAACAGGTCCAGATGGTTCAATCCAGGGGATCCCGTGGTCTCCGATTGGCTGGCTTGACAACAGCACTGAGTTTCCCCGCCTCACAAATCTTCACCAACTGTGACCACTTCCCTGCTGAGTTCTCCTTGGTGGCCACCATCAAGATCCCCAGACTGAGACAGAAGGTGACCCCGTACTGATGAATACAACCCGGTCTGGTTTGGTCTAGTCTGGTCCATTCTGGTCTGGTCCGGTCTGGACCAGACTAGTCTAGTCTGAACTGGTCCAGTGTAGTCGTGTCCAACTTGTTGTTCTCTGTTCCAGAAGAATGAGTACATCTTCTCACTGTTGGAAGACCAATCTAATTCACTTTTACTCGGGTTACGGATGTCTGAGAACCGCCTCCACCTCCTGACCACGCCTCCTGGTGTTGGTGTGCGGAGCCGACTGAGCTTTAAGGATGTTGGATTGGACGATAACCGCTGGCACACCCTGGTCTTGGCCATTAGTGGACCGTACGCCACACTGACCGTCGACTGTGGTTTACCTCTGGAGATGTGAGTCACTGCCAGACCACTTCAGTCCAGGTCAGATCAGGTCAGACCAGTTTAATTCAATTGAGCGAAACCCAGGTTCCTGCTTCCTTGAGATAAATCTGTCAGTCTTGACTGGATTGATCAGTTTGGTTCAGTTCTGTTTGGTGGTCCAGACCAGGTCTGGGTTCAGTCTGTTTCACCCTGATCCACCAAAGTCCTGTTTGGTCTGGTTCTTAGCGCTGTCCAGGGATCAGTTAGGTTAACCCCAGTCCGTTTAATTCAGGTCCAGCCTAGTCCTTTTCAGTCTGGTTCTGGTCTGTGATGGTTTTCCATCAAAGATCTCAGACTGGTTCATTTACTGGTTCTTGTCTCCCAGTAAACAGGCCCAGTCCTTCCCCAGCACCCTCAGGACCAGAGGGACCAGGTTCTTCATCGGCAGCAGGAAGAGATGGAGGGGCCGTTTCTCAGTGAGTCTGGGACCAGGATCAGGATTTCAGGATCCCGGTTGTCCGAATCTGCTCACTCATGCTGGTCTTTCTGTTCAGGGTTTACTTCGTCAGCTGGTTCTACTTCCTGGTTCTGACGCCACAGTGAGACTCTGTCCGAGCTCAGAGTCCAGTTTGGCCGAGCTGTCCGTCCCTCAGGTCCTCAAGTCCATCCCCCTTCAGCCAGACCACCAGGAACCATTTTACCCATACGGTGAGGACCTGGGCTGTTTGCTAAATAATGAACGCCATGGCAACAGAGACTGTAGACTGTGTGTGTGTGTTTGTGTGTAGCTAGCACTTTGGTTGACAGTTGAAGTGTTTGATGTATGTTTCCATGACAACAGTGTGGGCTCAGACAGATAGAAACATGTCACAGATGTGTTGGCTCCGCCCCCCGTCTCTGTGTTCGTTCACGTTTGTTATTAAAGTTATATCATTTGTTGAAGACGCCGTCCAGCGTCCCATCTCGTCTTCAGAGCTTCTTCGTGTTTAATCTTTGACACGTTGTTTCCTGAAACGGTTCGTGTCCTCCAGTCATTACCTTTGGGGCCATTGACCGTCACCAAGGACGACCTGTCCATCACATCAGGTCTGTTTGTCTTCGTCTTTCAGAGACCGAGGCCAGAGTGACTCTGGGAAATCCTCCTCCATGTTCCAGACCAGAACAGGGCCAGCTGTGGTTCAACGTTCAGACCAGAGGCCTGTTCATCTGTGACGGACTCACATGGACCACGCTGCTGCAGAGTGAGTCTGGACCAGGACCAGGATCAGGGTCTACCCTGCAGGTCTTCATCGGACAGGGTTGTTTTATGATTACCTGGACAGTCTTGGAGGACACCACCAACACCTGGTGTTGGTCTGAGACCAACAAGACAGACATATTTTAGCCTGTTTTATCAGTTCCTGAACCCTGTCAGACCTCTGTCCCTCTGTCCCTCTGTCCCTCTGTGTCTCATGTGGTCTGTGCAGATAAGGAACGGCTGGACTACATAGAGAACTACCAGGACCTGTACACCAGCTCTGAGACCTTTGACGTGGAGGTCTTCTCCATCCCGTCTGAGGGCTTGTTTATGGCTGCAGCCAACAGGTACTGACACACAGAGACGGGTCTCCTTTAAATGTCCACTGTCTCCATGGTAACCCTCACGTCTCTTCCGACAGGGACTCTGTGTCCGGTTCAGGACTCTACAAATGGAGGAACGGGTCATTCCAGCTCTACCAGAACATCAGCACTCAGGAGGCCCGAGCCTGGAAACACTTCACCATCGACGACAAGGTGAGAACTAGTCCCGGTGGTGGTCCCTGTCGTGGTCCTCAACACCAGACAGGACAAGGACCAAAATGCTGGAACAAAACCATTTTGACGTTAGAAAACAACATGTGGCTGATGGACGTTTCCTGTGAAGTCTAATTCATGAATCATCTCCAGTGTTGACTCAGAAGAAATCATCTTTGTGACATCAGACACAGCTCCAGGCTTCTTTACCCATAAACACCAGACACCTGTTTAATGAGCAGCCTCATTACCCATGATCCTTCAGTATCACCGGGACATGTTTGGACCAGGTGACAGCTCAGTGTCTGTGTGTTGAACATGTGACCTCTGGCCTGTGGTTTCCTCTGATTGGTTGCTGAGGTTGTTCACTAAGAGAACAAACAGCCAGCGGCAGCGGTTTGAACTCACCTGCTCACATTGTGTTGGTTTTGTTTGTATAGTTCAGCAGGTTCACGCAGTCCAACACACAAACAGGTGTGAACACAAAACTCTGCAGGTATTTGGGTAGGTCTGGTTCTTCCTCCAGGACCTGGACCTGTAGAAACTGGAAACAACCCCCCGTGTGTCAGCTCTGACGGGTAAACATTAAACATCACGTTTTCCCTCTGTAGATTTTCTTGGTGGTGGCAAACTCCAGGGAGGCGGAGCCTGAGCTGTCCATCATCTACTTGTGGAATCAGCAGCGTTTCCTTCGTTATCAGACTCTGGAGACTCACGGCGCTCTGGACTGGGAGGCCTTCCAAATCCACAACCACAGCTTTCTGGTCGTGGCCAATCACAGACGAGGTAATTAAACAAATGAACCGACTCTTCGGTGGGTCTGGATGATGGAGACTCTCAGAGTCCCCAGGTCAGGGCCTCGATCCTGGTTCAGGGTCCACTGGTCCCCAACCAGCCGGTCCGCTGAGCCTCAGACACCTTCTGTCATTAGAGTTAGGGTTTGGACGGAACTGGGCTTCTGGGTTAGACCAGCTCAGACACATGATGGGAACAAAGCTACGACCCGGAACAGGAAGGAACGGGGCTGATGGGAAATGTGGAACAGGTGGGCGGAGCCTTGTCGGCCCCTCCTGTGAAAACTTGTACATCTGTCTGTGTGAAGTTTAATGAACCATTAACATCAAACACACCTTCACCTGCTCTGCTGTGTGTGTGTTTCCTGTGGAGATGAAACACACTCATTGATCTGATATGAAAAGAGGGAAAATTGTTTATGATCTGACCATCGACCAGGTGTACTGTGGTTAGATAACACACACGGTCTCTTTGTACTTCATGTCAATCTGATTCTCAATGCTTAGATTTTATCAACTGGCTGAAAGAAGCAGTGATTAACAAAAACAAACTTTTCTTTCCTTTATTCTATATCAGAAAATTTGAATAAATTCTTTATTTGAACGAGTTTAAATCATCTGATTCTCATGTTTCCTCATAAAAACTGGTCTGAGGTCAGACTCAGAGCAGAATCAGAGACCAGCAGACGGATCAGTTCGCGTCTTTGATTTCTTTGCTCTGTTTCTTAGCTCGTCGCTGTCAGTGACTGATGCAGCGTTAGCTGTGACGCTAATACAAACTTTGGGCACAGAATCAGTCCGAGATGAGGACGATCTGGACCAGGTTCCCATCATCAGTTTGGACTATGACAGTTTCCTCCTTTATCCATGTTTGTCCTCAGCCGGAGACTCGAACCACAACATCCACAGTGTGATCTACAGGTGGAACCCAAACACAAAGGTACCCCGAGAACATGTCCTCTCCCTCTGCTCCTGTCTTGTCTCTTCCTGGTCCAGTCTGTCCACCTCTTCCATCATAAATTCCCCGTCCTCCGTCTCCTTGTGCTCCTCATGTCCTCTCACATTCACGCCTGTCTTTGTCCTTTGGGGTTCTTCCCTCCCCGTCCCCCCTCTGGTCCCTTCAGCTGTTTGAGGTGAACCAGACTCTGTCCACGTCAGGAGCGTACGACTGGGAGTTCTTCACCGTTGGACCGTACCACTTCCTGGTGGTGGCCAACACGTTTGACGGTCAGACCACCACCATCAGCTCCACCATCTACGTCTGGTTGGACGGCTGTTTCCGCACCTTCCAGAACATCCTGGTCAGTATTTGTCTTTATGTGCTGGTTTCAGTGTCAGTGATCATCTGGTTCCAGGTCCAGATCCTGCCCCTTGTTGTTCCGGACTCTTGCTCTGATGCCCTCCAGTGGCAGGTTCCATGAAACCACATGGATGAAAATTTGTCTCATTTTACCACAAATACAATTTTGTGACGTTTAAACAAAATATTGATCAATGAAGCTCAAACGTAAGATGTCCAATCTCAAATGACCTTTTATGTTATTATCAGATATTCATTTAGAGACAGTTTGGTTATAAAATACAGATTTTACAGTTCTGATCTATTACTTTGATCCAGATAAAGAGACAGGACTTTTATGGTAAAAGGATTCCTTTGGGTTTGTTCTTTCCTGTTTGGATCTGGACTTGGGCCGATCTGGGTCTGCAGCAGGTTTCATGTGTTCACTGACTCTGTAATAAATGTGAGGACGTCCTGCAGTAAAAAGGTCCAACGTGGACGTGAAGACACATGAAAGAAGATCCATAAAATCAGATTCATTAAAATGTCTTTTTTTATTTCATCTGCTCAACTTCATGAAGGAAACCAAACCCTCCAATTAAAAGGCAGGAAACCAGAGGAGTGTAATTAGTGTGTGTGAGGGGGTTTCCAGCTGCTGTTTGGACTCGTCTGTCAAGGCGGATCATGTGACTCAGCTCAGACTTTAATTGGGCTTTGAAACTTCAGAAACACGTCTGAGGTTCATGAAGCTTTAATTTGACAAAACTTCACTGTGATGTCGCCCTCTAGAGGCCCGACGAGTCATCAGCTGATCCACAGCTGTCAGACTGACCACTGTTTCCTGATTGGATCAGACTTTCTTCTGATTGGATCAGACTCTCTGATTGGATCAGACTTTCTTCTGATTGGATCAGACTCTCTGATTGGATCAGAGTCTCTGATTGGATCAGACTCTCTCTTCTGATTGGATCAGACTCTCTGACTGGATCAGACTCTCTCTTCTGATTGGATCAGACTTTCTTCTGATTGGATCAGACTCTCTCTTCTGATTGGATCAGACTCTCTCTTCTGATTGGATCAGACTCTCTGATTGGATCAGACTTTCTTCTGATTGGATCAGACTCTCTCTTCTGATTGGATCAGACTCTCTCTTCTGATTGGATCAGACTCTCTCTCCTGATTGGCTGACTGACCTGTTGTCTACACTGAGATGGCTTTTGGTTCTAAAAACACAAATATATTTTGTGATGGATGAACCCTTCAAAATAAAAGACTGGAGAAGTTAAAATATGGACCTTTAATGTGAAACCTGACTGTGCTTTAATTAAGTTGTGTTGCCATGGTAACAGTGGCCATCCGTCTCACCTGGTTTTCTGGTCTCCCTCAGACGGTGGGAGCGACGGACTGGGAGGCGTTTCAGATTGACGGCAGGTTTTTTCTTGCTGTCGCCAACAGTCAGAGGATTTCAGGGGGGGGTCCGAATCCCTACAGCATCAACTCCACAGTGTACGAGCTCAGCATGTTGACTCAGACCTTCATCCGCTTCCAGGACATCCTCACACACAGGTGACCCCCCCACTGTTCCAAGTCAAGGAGACCAGGTCTACTGAGTCCAGTTCTGAGCTGGTCCTGTGGTCTGGGTTTGTCTGACTATTGGAGCTGCTCTACACAACCCTGTCACTGACTATAGTTGTCTTTCTGTTTGTTGATATTGTTGTTGTTGTGGTGGTGCTCAGTGCGGTGGACTGGGAGTTCTTCACCATCGGAGATGAAAAGTTCTTGGTGGTGGCAAACTCGTACGATGGCAGCTCGTACTCTCTGAACAGTATTGTGTACAGGTGAGTACTTCCTGTTGGGGACAGAGCCTTGTGTGTCTGTGCAGGTGTTGTGTTGCTTCAGACTCTCATGTGTGTGTCGTGTGTTAGGTGGCAAGGATACGAGGGCTTTGTCCCGGTCCATAGTCTGCCCACCTTCGGCTGCAGAGACTGGGAACAATTCAGCACTGATGGAGGCTCCTTCCTGATCTACTCCAGTGCCACCTCCAGGCTCAGCAAGGTCTTCAAGCTCAGGACCTACTGAGTCCACCAGGACCTGCTGGGGACACAGCTCAGACCTACTGAGTCCTCCAGGACCTACTGAGTCCACCAGGACCTGCTGGGGACACAGCTCAGACTCCATCTCTGAATGTCCTGGCCTAGCTCTATGAGGGCAGCACCCTCCAGTGGACACACTGGATGTTCCACTCTGTCCAGTTGTTCATCATGAAAACCTTCTGACAGAAAGGGTCAAAGTGAGTTCTGTCTCCTTCAAGGACTCAAAGGAAGGAAGGTTGCAGTGTAGGAAGGTCAGCCAGTCAGACTGATGTTTCTTTACTTGAAGTTCATTGGCTCAATTCAGATGAACTGATTTGACTTTGAAATGCTGCGACCACGTCCTCAGAGTTGGGTATTTTTAAAATAAGAGCCGATTTTATTTTGAAGGCTACGCAGCTCCTGAGTTATTTAACATTTGAAGCTCAGGAAAATTAAACCGGTGAGAATAAGCTCAGCTGATCCAAACTTCAGAATAAAGGATCTGAAAAACCCAAGAAAAGCTATTTAAAAACCTCCAACATAACTAACCACATTTAGCTCAACACAAACTCTCTTCTTCCTGTCGGCCTCTCCACCGATTACTGTCTGAAATAAAGAAATGAAAAGCCCAAAGAATACATAAAAAAATATTTACAGTCGTGTTAGCATTTATTAAAAACTTGACGGTTGTTTGGTGCAACAGTTTGTGAGTTCTGAGTCTTGACTGAAGGCTCGTTCATTTAAATGTTTGAATATTTATTTAGTTTCCAGTTTGTTGTGTTGTGTTATTTAGTCCATGTTGTTCATCCTTTCTTTATAAATTGTGTATCTGCATGTTAAACAAAGAATAGAAAGAGGGAAAGGTTTTTATTTTGGGGCTTTTAGTTTGACACATCCTGGTGTGTCGGATGACAACTTGTGGTCTCGTGGTCACTGCGTCATCAACATCAATAAAATGATCAGTCTCAGAATAAACGCGTCATCTCTGAACTGAACTGCAGGATGTGTGAAGCCAACCTGCGGCCCGGGGCCCACTGCTGGGACGTCAAGGTCACGGGGTCATCGGGCAACGGGGGGTACTACTTGGACAGGACATACAGACCAACAACCAGAAAAACCCGGGGATCAAACCCAGAATGTTGTTGCTGTGAGGCTCTGGACTACCGTGGCGCCCAGAATTACATATATTTCTGAACTTCCTTGATTGTTTTTCAAATGTTTAATCAGTAATCAGTCAATCAGTCTGAGGAGTCTCCTGTCTGAGTCTGATTCCAGACGGCCTGGACAGTGAAAGTGGAGAATCAAAGTTTGGGATTAAAAGGAGTCGGAGAAAGATGTTAAATCCGTTCTCTTTCAGTATTATTGAAATAAAGCCTTCATATTGAGACATGAGATCCTGAATATAACAGACTCCTCAGTTCTGGTCCAGGATCTGACCCAGCGAGGAACCAGACTGATTCATAAGAAGAAATAAAAAATATCATTAAGTGTCCATGTTTTTATTCTCCCTCTGATGGTGATGGGCGAAGGCGGGTCACCTTAGACAGGGAATTACTCCAGTTTTACTGTTTAAATATACAATATTTAAAAATGTTCAGAGTTCTCAAACATTTTCATTCCCGCCTTTAAACTGCCCCGTCACCCCACAAAATGCTAATGAAATACACCTGGCCTGAAATGTTTGTATTCAATGAAAAAACATCAAATAACGTGAAGTTTATCCATCAACAACTTCTGTGGTCACGTGAATCCATTTTATGACGTCATACCCCCGTGAAAGTTTGTCTGTTGCTGAAATTAATTAAAAACTAATGTTTTCCTTCAGACTACATGTCGGTCACTCAGATTAGTTATTCGGTGGGGTGGTGTTTTGTTGTGAATAAATCGATTTAATAAAGATGAAGAATGTCCTCCGGTGTGCCCCCCTCCTCCGAAGAACGGGGGGGGGGGGGGTCAGAGGGAGTTTATTCTGAAGGCCTCCGACCGGAAGGCGTCGCTGTGCGGCGCTCCGGCAGCTTCCGGTGGTGCTGCTGTGATTCTTTTCCGGGTCGAAGTTCCCGGTCCCGGTTTGAATCGGTTTCTCCGGAGCTTCAGTTGGTGTCACAGAACCGGCGGCTCGTGCGTTTGAACATCACCTCAGGTGTTCACCTGTGGCGTTCACCTGTGGCCCTGACGTCACTGTCCGCGCTGCAGCCTCAGGTAAGAAGTTCGTTTGTGTCCGTTAGCATGCTAACAAGCTAACAGGCTAACAGGATGCTGCTTGAACCGACAGTTACCGTTAATACACCAGCTCAGAACCGGGTCAGACCAGGACCCGGTCTGAGAGCAGGACCCGGTTTAAGACCAGGAACCGGTCTGAGAGCAGGACCCGGTTTTAGACCAGGACCCGGTCTGAGAGCAGGACCCGGTCTGAGAGCAGGACCCGGTCTGAGAGCAGGAACCGGTCTGAGAGCAGGACCCGGTCTGAGAGCAGGACCCGGTCTGAGAGGAAGAATCGGTGTCTTGGTGCAGATGCTGTTAATCTGTTTAATTGTTTACCTGTGTGTGTGTCTGTCTGTCTGTCTGTCTGTCTGTCTGTAGTTGTGTGTTTTTGTCAGTGTCGGTCGGCCCCTGATCGGATCAGTTTTTATCCGTTAACACACCTCTTCTTCTGATCTGATCTGAATTTAAAGGTTTATCATGGTGTGTGTCTGTGTTGTGTGTCTGCCTGTCAGCATGGAGACGGAGCTGCTGATTGGCTGGCAGGAAGAGAAGGCGGAGCTTAAACAGGAGGTGTGTCGACTGGAGGAGGAGCTGGCAGAGAGTCGAGCAGAGAGGGAGGAGCTGGAGTCAAGGAGCAGAGCTCTGAATGAGAGGGTGAGGAGGGGGAGGAGGGCTCTGAATGAGAGGGTGAGGAGGAGGAGGGAGGAGGGCTCTGAATGAGAGGGTGAGGAGGGGGAGGAGGGCTCTGAATGAGAGGGTGAGGAGGGGGGAGGAGGGCTCTGAATGAGAGGGTGAGGAGGAGGAGGGAGGAGGGCTCTGAATGAGAGGGTGAGGAGGGGGAGGAGGGGGAGGAGGGCTCTGAATGAGAGGGTGAGGAGGGGGGAGGAGGGCTCTGAATGAGAGGGTGAGGAGGAGGAGGGAGGAGGGCTCTGAATGAGAGGGTGAGGAGGGGGAGGAGGGCTCTGAATGAGAGGGTGAGGAGGAGGAGGGAGGAGGGCTCTGAATGAGAGGGTGAGGAGGGGGAGGAGGGGGAGGAGGGCTCTGAATGAGAGGGTGAGGAGGAGGAGGGAGGAGGGCTCTGAATGGGGGGGGGGACTCTGAATGAGAGGGTGAGGAGGAGGGAGGAGGGTTCTGAAGGGGGGGGGGGTGAATGAGAGGGTGAGGAGGGCTCTGAATGAGAGGGTGAGGAGGGGGGAGGAGGGCTCTGAATGAGAGGGTGAGGAGGAGGGGGGAGGAGGGCTCTGAATGAGCGGGGAGGGCTCTGAATGAGAGGGTGAGGAGGAGGGAGGAGGGTTCTGAAGGGGGGGGGTGAATGAGAGGGTGAGGAGGGGGGAGGAGGGCTCTGAATGAGAGGGTGAGGTCATGTGATCAGCAAGGTCAATCTAACCTTTAACCCCCATCCTCTCTCTCTCTCTAGCTGTCCCAGTCAGTGTGTCCCTCTCTCGCCCTCTCTCTGAGGGTGGAGGGGGAGCAGAGGGAGTGGAGGAGGAGGGTGAGGGAGGGGAGAGAAAGGGAGGCCAGACAGGCCCTGTTGCTGCACCGGCTGCAGAACAAGGTACTCTGTATACTGTGTGTATACTGTGTGTGTACAGTGTGTGTACAGTGTGTGCACTGTGTGTGTAAAATGTGTGTAAAATGTGTGTACACTGTGTGTGTACTGTGTGTACACTGTGTGTGTGTACTGTGTGTGCACTGTGTGTGTAAAATGTGTGTAAAATGTGTGTACACTGTGTGTGTACAGTGTGTGTACAGTGTGTGTACAGTGTGTGTACTGTGTGTGTACCGTGTGTGTACAGTGTGTGTACAGTGTGTGTACCGTGTGTGTACCGTGTGTGTACTGTGTGTGTCTGTTGCAGGTGGTGGAGTACAGAGATCGGTGTCGGTGTTTGGAGCTTCAGCTGCAGGACGAACACAAACAGCTGATCAACACTGAGGTCAGATACTGATGACAACAGTAATACTCAGACCACTACCCAACTACAACTACTGTATGACTACACTGTTACAGTAGTTGTAGTGCAGTACGGTACTCCAGGTTCTGATGTATTTGTGCTGTTGTGTTTCTTTTGTGTAGCAGAGGATCAGAAACGAACACAGTGACTCTCTGGAGAACGCCCTCATCAGGCTGGAGGAGGAACAGCAGAGGTGTGTGTGTGTGTGTCTGTGTCTGTGTGTGTCTGTGTGTGTGTGTATGTGTGGGTGTCTGTGTGTGTGTGTGTCTGTGTGTGTGTGTGTGTGGGTGTCTGTGTGTGTGTGTGTGTGTGTCTGTGTGTGTGTGTGTGTCTGTCTGTGTGTGTATGTCTGTGTGTGTGTGTCTGTCTGTGTGTATGTGTGTGTGTATGTCTGTGTGTGTCTGTGTGTGTCTGTGTGTGTGTCTGTCTGTGTGTGTGTGTGTGTGTGTGTGTCTGTGTGTATGTGTTTGTATGTGTGTGTGTCTGTGTGTGTGTCTGTCTGTGTGTGTGTGTGTCTGTGTGTGTGTCTGTGTGTGTGTGTGTCTGTCTGTTTGTGTGTGTGTGTGTGTATGTCTGTGTGTGTCTGTCTGTGTGTGTGTCTGTGTGTGTGTATGTCTGTGTGTGTCTGTCTGTGTGTGTGTGTGTGTTTGTATGTGTCTGTGTCTGTGTGTGTGTCTGTCTGTGTGTGTGTATGTGTACCCACACACGTGTCTGTGTGTGTCTGTGTGTGTGTATGTCTGTCTCTGTGTGTCTGTCTGTGTGTGTGTGTGTATGTGTACCCACACACGTGTCTGTGTGTGTCTGTGTGTGTGTATGTCTGTGTCTGTCTGTCTGTGTGTGTGTGTGTCTGTGTGTGTGTATGTGTACCCACACACGTGTCTGTGTGTGTCTGTGTGTGTCTGTGTGTGTATGTCTCACCTGTGTGTCTCTCCAGGGCCAGCAGTCTGGTGAAGACTAACACTCTCCTGCGGGAGCAGCTCAGCCAATCAGGGCAGACCAACCAGGTCTTGCGGGAGGACCTCCAGAAGCTGACAGCTGATTGGACAAGAGCTGTAGAGGACGCAGAGCAGAGGGAATCTGATTGGCTGAGAGAGAAGGAGGTCTGCATGTTTCACTCTTTTTCTCCTTTGTCCTAACTCTTAATCTGAAAGTGTGTGTGTGCGTGTGTGTGTAGTGTCGGTCAGGTCAGGTGTGTCAGCAGCAGGCTCGGTTGTTGTCGGTCTGGAGGTCCGTGGTTGCTCTGAGGCGTCACTGTCACACCGTGAAGACGGCTGCAGACAGGTTGGTCCTCACCGAGTTCATCTACACATCGACCAATCAGCTGTAAGCTGACCGGCCGGCTGTCAGTCCACCAATCAGGTGTAAGTGGGCTGACCTTTCTCTGTTTGCAGGGATCTGTGGCAGTTGAGGGCGGAGTTTTCTCGTCTCTCTTCCTCCCTCCTGTCCAGCTGTGAGTCCGTCTCCTCCTCCCTCCGCCTCATTGGTCCTTCTGTCAAACTCCCCTCCTCCTCTGGCCCCCCTCCTGTTCTCCTCTCAGACCTTCCGCCTCCTCCTCTCTCCTCCACCCTGGCCCTCCCTCCTGAGGAGTCCTCGTCCTTGGAGCCTCCTCCCGTCTCCTCTTCAACTCTGGGCAGCTTCTCGTTGGCTGAGCTGGAGCACAGAGAGGAGGAGGAGGAGGAGAAGGATGCTGAGGTGTCACAGCTGAAGGAGCGGTAAGTGGTGACGCCTCCTCCACGCCTTCACCTGAGGATCAGACCTTGACCTCCCTCCCTCTCTCTGTTTCTCCTAGGGTTGCGGCGCTCACTCGCTCGCTGCAGGTGGAGCTCAGTCAGAGGGAGGAGAAAGAGAGAGAGGACGAGAGACACAGAGAAACAGAGAGGAGGCTGCAGTCCGTCAGTCAGGCAGTGATCAGACTGGTGAGTCCGATCCACCAATCACAGCTCTGCATGATTCTGACACGACAGGCCAGACCAGTCAACACGGTCTCCAGTCGTCATCACTAAATATCAATATCCATCACTCTCATTGATGATCGGTGTTCAGAGGACTGGTCCAGGACTACACCTTTAATGTGTTGTGTCCAGTCCAGAGTCCTGAGCAGCAGCAGCCGGTCTGTGTGTGTGTCCTCGGACAGCGTCCTCAGCCTGGACCTGTCCTCGCTGCTGTCTGTCCTGTCTCAGACGGAGAGCGCCCTGCAGTGCAGACAGGAGGAGCTGCAGGTCAGACCAGGATCCTTCTACTGCAGGTCAGAGGTCACGGATGTTCAGATTCATCAGGCATGTGTGTTTCAGGGGGCGGAGCTTTCTCTGCGGCGTCTTGGCGAGGAGAACGCAGCTCTGCAGCTACGACTGAAACAGCTGAAGGACGACAACCGGCAGCTGCAAACACACACGCAGCAGACTCAGCAAGAGATCACACACACTCTGGATATCCTGAGCAGGTACACACACAACTACGTACGGGACAACACACAGGACCGCACACACAACTACACACAGTCATGTCATGTGACCCACTGTAGCGTTTGTAGATGTTTGCTGTGATGGCGTCAGTGAACCCTGATGGGGCGGAGCAATGTGTAAACGTCAAGTGTCTGTGTGGACAGAGAGAGAGAGGCGTCGTCTTCCCTCCGTCTCCAGGTGGAGGAGGTGGAGAGACGGGAGGAGGAGGTGAAGAGAGAGAACGACAGATTAAGGAGAGAGAGAGACAGAGAGGAGGAGAGAAACAGACAGCTGGAGACAGAGACACACAGACACAGGTGATCTACTGTAATCTAGTCTAATCTGCTGTGATCTACTGGACAGTCCCAGAGTAATCCAGTACAGTGAACTGTCCTGATCTGACTGATCGGCTGCTGTCGTTTGTTTCAGAGTTCAGACTGAGCTGATGGAGAGAGACTCACTGCACCGCCTGGAGATCCAGACTCTGAAGGTCAAAGACAGACCAGGACTGAGTGTCTTCATCCTGTCCCTCTTCTCTTGACTTCCTGTCTCTGTTCTCCTGACTTCCTGTAGGGGGCGCTGGAGAGAGAGCAGCTGGATAAACAGAGAGCAGAAGAAGAAGCAGCTGATGCCAGAGACGCCCTGCAGCAGGTTCACATGGGTTTATGTATCACACCCAAATTACACAGCAACACAACAGCATTTGTACATTCTGGTCCCGACACAAGACACAGGGAATAAGGAAACAGGGAAAAGGGACCAGAGAACAGTATTCTGTCAGTTGGACAACTGGAACAGGACCAATGACATCAGAACTAGTTCACTGACATCACCAGACCAGTGATGATGTCACTACAGTCTGAAACATGAATGTGTGTTTCCTTTCCCTTCAGTCCAGGGACAGCGTCCTGCGTCTGTCCACCGCTGAATGTCTTTTGAAGCGGGAGGTGGATGAGGGACGGGATGCTCTGAACAAGATGGCCGCCCTGAATTCAGCTCTGGCATCAGACAAGAGAGAACTGAACGAACAGCTGCTGCAGGTTCCACTGATCGTTTTATCCTTCTGTCGGTCTGTCTCTGTGTCTGTCTGTCTCTCTGTTTCTGTCTCTGTCTGTCTTTGTCCCTCTGTCTGTCTGTCTCTCTGTCTCTGTCTCTGTCTGTCTGTCTCTCTGTCTCTGTCTCTGTCTGTCTTTGTCCCTCTGTCTGTCTGTCTCTCTGTCTCTGTCTCTGTCTGTCTTTGTCCCTCTGTCTGTCTGTCTCTCTGTCTCTGTCTCTGTCTGTCTTTGTCCCTCTGTCTGTCTGTCTCTCTGTTTCTGTCTCTGTCTGTCTTTGTCCCTCTGTCTGTCTGTCTCTCTGTTTCTGTCTCTGTCTGTCTTTGTCCCTCTGTCTGTCTGTCTCTCTGTCTCTGTCTGTCTTTGTCCCTCTGTCTGTCTGTCTCTCTGTCTCTGTCTCTGTCTGTCTTTGTCCCTCTGTCTGTCTGTCTCTCTGTTTCTGTCTCTGTCTGTCTGCTTCTGTCTCTGTCTGTCTCTCTGTCTCTCTCTCTGTCTCCCTGACTGGTGTTCATGTCTGTCTGCAGCTGGAGTGTGAGCTATCAGAAAGCCAATCACAGCTGCAGGCTCTGAGGTCAGAGGTCATCTCTCTGGAGAGAGAGGTCAAGACCCTCAACATGGACTGCAACCTGCTCAGGTGAGTCTTTGTTCCACAGGTAGATGTTTACACCTGACACACTGAGTATTAATCCTGAATTTAAACCTTTAATTCTGCGTCTAATCCTGAATATATACCTGTAATCCAGGCTGTAACCCCTTTAACCCAGAACACAAAACGTTTATTCATGTTTTGTGTCCTGTTCAGAGCTCAGAGGGAGACGGAGGCTGACGTTGTGCATCAGCTGAGAGAAAGAGAGCGAGAGATGGAGAGAATAATGGAGGACAAGGAGAGAGAGCTAATTCTCCTGACGGAGGAGAGGGAGAGGGATGGACGACAGCAGAAGGAGGTGGGGAGGAGGACTGAGCTGTTACCCTGTGACACAGTGACACCCGTAGGCCTGTCTGATGTATGTACGGTCCTCAGCTGTCCTCCCAGCATGCCTCAGTGCGCCGCGACCTGAAGGAGGCGCAGGAACAGCTGAGGCAGGCGGCTGAGGAGACAAGAAGGCGAGACAGAGAACTGGAGGAGCAGCAGAGAGACAGCAGGAGGCTGCAGGAGGAGAAGGACAGTCTGCTGAGACACAGAGAACAGTTGGAGGGGGAGCTGCAGGAGCTCAGGTAGGGAACTCACCTGAGGAGGTGAGGAAAGATCAGAGGTACTGACTGACATGATAGATTAAACTGCTGCCACCTGATTTTCTGATCAGTCAGCTCTCTCTCTCTGTTCTCAGCTCTCTGTCAGTGTCTCTCCACCAGCAGCTCAGGACGCAGCAGCAGCAGCTGTCTCAGGCTGAGGTGGACAGATGTCAACTCAACACACACATTCACACTGTGCAGCAGGTGAAGGTCACCCTGCAAGGTCAGTGTGTGTCTGTGTGTGTGTGTGTGTGTGGGTTTGTGTGGTCACATCTGTTTAAAAACTGTTGTTCTGAAGGAGAGATCGAGTGTCTGAGAGGAGAACTGGACCAAACGACAGCCAGGAGGGAGAGGAGCGAGGAGGAGAAGGAGGCGTTGAAGGAGGAGGTGGAGAAGCTGCGCAGGAGGAGGGAGGAGGAGGAGGAGGACAGGAGGAAGGAGAAAGAGGTCTGGCAAAGAGAGAGGGAGGCTCTGAGCAAAGAGCTGGGGACGAGGGATGGAGAGGTGGAGGTGCTAAGGAGGCGCATAGAGGGACTGATGGAAGACAAGGAGGAGAGGCAGAGGGAGGTGGAAAGACTGAGGGAGGAGGTGACAGAGAGGGAGGTGAAAATCAGCCACATGGAGGAGAGAGTACAACATGCGGAGGGGGAGGTGAAGGAGACGGAGGGGAGGTGGAGAGAGGAGGAGATGAAAAGGGAGGAAAGAAGGAGGGAGGAGGAGATGCAGAGGGACAGAGAGATGGAGGCGCTCTGTGATCGCCTGGAGAGAATAGAAAGAGACAAAGAAGAAAGGGAGGAGGAGGTGGAGAGATGGAGGACAAGGGTGGAGGAGCTGGAGGACGAGATGAACACACTGACGAAAGAAATCTCCCAACTATACGAGGACAGAAAGGAGGAGAAGAGAAAAAATGAGAAACTGCAGGATGAAGAAAAAGAGAGGAGGACGAGGAGGGAGGAGGACATGGAGCGACTGAGAAGTAGAGTGGAGGAGGTTGAGAGAGAGATGGAGGAGGAGAAGACACAGAAGCAGAGACTGCAAAAAGAAAAGGAGGAAGTTGAGGAGGAGCTGATGAGGAGGCTGAAGGAGCAGGTGGGGGAGGTGGAGCTGCTGAGGGTGAGGCTGAACGTGGCCAAGGAGGAGGGTGAGGAGATGAAGGAGGAGGTGCAGCGGAGGGAGCGGAGCCTGGAGCATCAGATTAATGCTTTGAGGGACAGGGAGGAGGAGGTGGAGGAGCTGAAGGAGCAACTGAGGCTGGCCGAGGAGCGGGAGGAGGGGCGAGTCAGGGAGCAGCAGGAGGTGAGTCAGAAACTGAAGCAGCAGGAGGTTAGGGAGCAGCAGCTTGAGGTGCTGCTCAGAGAAACCAGGGCTCTCCTCGAGAAAGAGAGGAGAGAAGGAGGAGAAAAAGATGACAGGATCTCCCTCCAGACCAGAGAGCTGCAGGAGGCTCAGGCAGAGAGAGAGGCAGCGAGGAGGAGAGACAGGCAGAGGGAGGACACCAGCAACAGGCTGGAGGAGGAGCTGAAAGAGTGGCAGGAGAAGGCAGAGAGGAGCACAAGGGAGGTGACAAAGATCAGCCATCTGCTGAGGAAACGAGAGGAGGAGGTGCAGCAGCTGAAAGCATCCCTGGAGGAGAGGGAGGAGGAGGTGGGAGAGGAGAGAGAGGCCCAGAGAAGAACAGAGGAGGAAAGGAGGAGGCTAGACATCAAGCTGATGGAGGAGGGGGAGGAGAAGAGGAGACTGGAAGAGAAACTGAAGGAGGTGGAAGAAGAGAGGGAGGAGGAGAGGGAGGCACTGAGGAGAGCCAGGGAGGAGAGCAGGAGGCTGGAGGACAGATGGGAGGCGATGAGAAAAGAAGGGAAGGAAGAAAGAGAGGAGCTGAGGAGGACAGAGGAGGAGAAGAGGAGGCTGGAGAAGAGGTTGAAGGTAATGCAGGAGCAGAGAGAGGGAGAGCAGGAGGAGCAAAGGAAGGTGAAGGAGGAAAAAAGAAGGCTGGAGGATAAACTGAGGGAGAAGGAGAAAGGAATGGAGCAACAGAGGGAGAATATAAGGAGTAGAGAGGAGGAGACAAGGAGACTGAAAGATGAACTGAAAAACGCCAAAGAGGAGGGAGAGAGACGGGTGGAAGCTGAGAGAGATCAGCACCTCCTGAGGGAGGAGAGGGGGAGGTCCAGCCTCAGAGAGCTGGAGGAGGAACTGAAGAGGAGGTCAAAGGAGGTGTCTCTACTGAAAGAGGAGGCGACAAGGGAACATAGGGACAAAGAGGAGGCACAAGAGCACCTGAAGAGGACTCGGGAGGAGCTAACAGCCCTCAGAGATGAGGTTAAGAAGGAGCAAAGGAGGAAAGAGGAGACCCATGAGAAGTGGAGGCAGCAGGGAGAAGTCCAGGAGGAGCTGAGGAGGAGCGAGAGGAAGCTGTCTGCTCTCAGAGAGGAGGTACAAGAGGAACAAAGGCAGAAGACGGAGGTACAGCAGGAGCTCATGAAAAGGAGAGAAGAGGTGACTGCTCTCAGAGAAGAGGGGCAGAGGGAGCGGAGGAGAAGGGAGGAGGTGCAGGAGGAGCTGGGTGGAGTGCAGCAGAGTGTAGAGATGATGACAGCCAACCTCAGCTCCCTGCAGAGCCAGGTACCAACCGTCCAGGACCAAAGATTATGGACACTCAGGTTCTGGTCTTCAGCTGCGTCTCTGTGTTCCAGGTCTCGGAGCTGAGGAGGAGCAGGGAGCGAGCGAGGCAGGAGGTGAAGGAGAAGGACGAGGAGAAGCAGCAGGTGAAGGAAGGTCTGAGGGCCGCGCTGGAGGAGATGACCAACCTGAAGCTCCTCCTGCAGGTACGACACCTCCTGCTGGTGATGCAGCTTCCTGTATGATTTGTGTTAGAGCTTCCTGCTGATTTGTCTCCATGACAACCGTCTATGTTACTCTTCCTCACCTGTAATGAGCGACCAGGTCGTCACCAACATCAGTTCATCACTGAAACACCAGAGACCACAAAATTCATCGATTACAGTCTGAATGCTAAGCTAGCTGCTGTTTCAGTCGCCAGTCTTTACGCTAAAATAAGCTTAACTGTTTCCTGTTTCCACAGCTTTTACGCTAAGCTAACTGTGTTGAGCCCTTATTCTAAGCTAAGCTAACCAAACCCTGATTAGTCAACTGTTCTTTTAGCATTCATTATTCCCACTTTGGGCCGTTCAGGAGAGCCATACAGAGGGGGAGCGTCTGAGGAGCATCCTGGAGGAGAAGAAGGAGGAGGCGCACAAGATCAGAGAGGAGAACCTGAAGATGGTCAGGGAGGAGGAGCTGAGGCAGAGGGAGGAGCTAGAGGAGCTAAGAGCAAGGACCAAGGTCCTGGAGAGGAGGAGGAGGGAGCTGATGGAGGAACTCCAGGAGGCTCGGCAGGAGAAGGAGAGGAAGGAGGAGGAGAAGAAGGAAGTGATGGAGGAGCTAGAGGAGGCTCGGCAGGAGAAGGAGAAGGAGGAGGAGGAGAGGGAGGAGGTACAGGAGCAGTGGAAGAGAAGAATGGAACAGATGGAAAAGGAGCAGGAGTCGAAGCTGAGAGACCTGTTGACAGAAATACAGACACTGAAGGAGAAACAGGAGGAGGCGGAGAAGGAGTGGAGGTCCAAGGTGGAAGAGAGAGAGAGGGAGGTGCAGGAGAGCCGGGTCGAGCTGAGTCAGGTCACAGCCATGTTGAACGAACAGAAAACAAAGATGTCCTCACTGACTGCTGATAGAGTAAACCGGAGACAGAGGACAGACCAAAGGATGGACAGACGGAAGAAAGGAGAAGTGAGTGTTTCACAGAAAATACTTTAACTGGAGAAAACTCCTGATGATTCTAAAGAGCAGATGTTTTATCATTTCCTGAGGAGGAGGACGAGGAAGAAGAGGAGGAGGAGGAGGAAGAAGAAGAAGAAGAAGAAGAGGAGGAGGAGGAGCAGCAGCAGCACATCTCTCTGCTGCAGGAGAAGGAGGAGATGAGGAAGCTGCTGAGACAGAGAAAGGCCGAGGTGACAAAGACTGAACAGTTGGACTGTTTACTCTGTTTTCACTGCAGTGCCCTGATGATGTTGGCTGTTGTTGTTGTTGTTGTGTGGTTTGTGTCAGGTGTACACTCTGACTCAGAGGACACAGGAGCTGGAGAGGGACAGGGATCGAGTCCGATTGGCTTTGGAGCAAACTGAGGCAGCTATGATTGGCTACAGAGAGAGAGCCCACCAACAGGAGCAGAGCTCAGGGGCGGAGTCGAACCCGGACGAGGTCAGTGTGTCTCTGATTGGCTGATGAGTCAGTTCATTGTTAGTTTCTTCACAGATCTCCAGATTCTCTTTGATTCAATTCAGTATTGTTTCAATTTGATAGTTCATCATTATATCAGTTTTCTTTGAATACAGAAGAGATTTTCAGTGAATGCTGTAACCTGGTGCATCGTTAAAACTGTTTGTGTCAACATCAAATTCTGACCACACAGCAGTTACAAACATTTATGTAGTTTTTATTACAACAGAAATAATTAATCCAGGATTCTCTGAGTGGATATTGAATTGAAAAAATTTTATTTTTACACAACCATGGATCAGTGTCACTGAGAGAGAGAACACACACAACAATATGACCTTTGTGTATGTGTTTGTATGTCTATCTTTGTGTGTCTGTGTGTAGCAGGCTGTTGCGGTCAGACTCCTGGTCCTGCAGCGTCTTGTTGCTGAACTGGAGCTGGAACAGAAACGACTGAACAAGAAAAACTCTCAGCTGGAAAACCAGAAAGAAAAACTGAAGAAAGACAGAAACACACTGAGAAACACACTGAGACAGGTACACACACACACACACACACACACTGAGACAGGTACACACACACACACACACACACACACACACACACACACACAGAGACAGGTACACACACACACACACACACACACACTGAGACAGGTACACACACACACACACACACACACACACAGAGACAGGTACACACACACACACACACACACACACACTGAGACAGGTACACACACACACACACACAGAGAGACAGGTACACACACACACACACACACACACTGAGACAGGTACACACACACACACACACACACACACACTGAGACAGGTACGTACAAACACACACAATCACAATGATGTGTGTTGTTTCAGATGGAGGACGAGCATTTGAGTCTCAGGCAGCAGCTGATTGACAGCAGATCTCAGGTGAGATACAGACACACAGGTACAAGTGTGTGTGTGTGTGTGTGAGTGTGTGTCTGTGTGTGTGTAAAGCCCTCTGTTTGTTCAGGACTCCACAAACACCACAGAAGAAGAGCGACTCAGGAGCCGAGTGAGGGAGCTGGAGGACCAGGTGAGAGCACCACCGAAGAAGATTTTCAGGTGTTTTGTCAGGTGGATGCTGATGATGTCATCGTATCTTCTCCTCAGGTGAGTGGGCTCCGTCTCTCATTGGCTGTGGATCAGCAGCAGAGGGCGGAGTTTATCCAGCAGTCCTCCAGAAACAACCAGTGGCTGCTCTCTCTGCGACACGACCTCAGTGATTCGCTGGCCACTGTCACACGCCGTCCAATCCCGACTGTTCTGGAGTCTGAGACGGAGCGATTGGACCGTAGCCTGAGGGCGGAGGAGCTTAGGATGTCGCTCAGCCAATCATAATGCCTGAATAATAAAAATTCCTCCCTGAAGCTTTTGACCAAAACTTTAAACGTAAACAGGCTTTAAGACAATTTTCACCGTTGCTATGGAAACGGCTTATTTATTTATAAACACATTTTTAGACAACCTTAAACACAACAGAGTTTTTACAGCCGTCAGAGTTTAAACCCGTTTGACTGTATGTTGTGTTTCATTTGTCAGTCTGACATGTGAGCCATCACACGCTACATTTCCCACAATCCTTCAGTCTGAACTGAGTCTGGCTGGTGAAGGCCAGAAGTCAGCTGTGCGTTTCTATATAGTTAAATAAAGTTTTTAAATACTGAAAAGGTTTTTCATCATTGTCCTCAGTGTAATGAGTCATTTTCCCATAGACTTCAATACAATCTGACCTCTTTTTCCAACCAGTGGAGTCCCCCCTAGTGGTCAGTGGATAGAATGAAGGTTTAAGGCTCCTGAGCTTTGGGTTCACCTTACAGACCCAGAGTCCAGGTCCAGGTTTAGAGACGGTCTGTGGTCTACACTAGCTCCAGGAGTTTCAGGTGGACCAGAGACCCGGTTCCTGGATCAGGCTTTTGATCTTGGCCATGTTGGAGTTCAGAGGTGTGAAGTTTCCTGCAGCTCAACGTCCCTCTGCACATTTAAAATCTCAGGTGGGTGTCTTCACAACAAACTTTGTGTAGCGGAACATGTTTGTGTTGTGGTTCTCCTCAGGGAGCTGAACCTTTCACACCTGAGGCTCAATCACAGGTGTGAAAAAACAACATGATGCAAGCAGCATAGAGATGGATCGGTGCGGAGACCTGATGAGACCTCTCAGGACATGATGTCCCCTGACTGTGTCAGCTCACCCGTCCGACGACTGAACACTTCATGATGTCACCTGAACCAGAAGCAGTTTCTTCTTCGCCCCCAAACTTCACTTCAGTCCGTCTCACAAACAACAAATAAAGATCTGAGGCTGAAGCTCAGCAGTGACTCAGGATTTAGTCCAGTCCTGGTCACAGTCTGAGGTGGAGGTCGGTGGACCCACATTGGCCCACACTGGTCCACTCAGAGCAGAGTCACAGGTGGAGCCTCAGGTGGTCTTCACGAGACCTGGTCCAGGTATGGTGGAGTCTCTGTGATCCTGGGTGAGCTGGTTTTGTTTTTATGTATTCAGACTTGTTAGTCTGACCAATCAGGGTCAACAAATACCCCCACTGGAAAAAACTGACCAGTCAGTGACAGTATTTCTGACAGCGAGGACTCCGTCCAACAAAGACCTGGACCATCTGTGCTGTTGAGTCGTCACATGACCTTTAACCCCTCTCTCCACTTCTAGGCCACATTAGTCACAGTCCAGATACAGCTGAGGGCCTTTAGACCGTGTGGACCTTTAAAAACATCTTTCTGGACAGAGTCTAACTGAAGGTCAGTCTCAGTGGGTGGGGGGGCCTTAGGGAGATAAGGGAGGAGTCGGAGGGAGCTGAGCTCATTCAGGTGATGAGGGAAGAGGTTGAGCTCTGTTTTCCGGAGCTCCTGAACGCCTCCTGTCGGAGCCCCCCCCCCTCAGTCCAGGACTCTGGTCCTCTACGTCCTGCTGCTCATCATCTCTCCGCTCACTTCAGGTACACACACCTCTGTCCCTGTCTGATGTGGATCTGGATCGGACAGGTCCAGCTGTGGTTCATGAACGGCTCAGTAACGATGTGACTGTGTAGTTCATCCTCAAAACCAAAACCAAGACCGGAAACGGATCCAACTGCAGTTAGAGCAGAAACCAGTTCAGTCATATTTGATCTGTGAGGTTCAGAGATCTCGTACTCATGAACCGGATCAGTTCTGTCCTGAAAACCCTTTACAGGTTCACGGTCCCGTTTTCTCTCCTCTAACATGCTGAAATATAACTGATCTATCAGAGCTGATGTTCATTCATCTGACTCCATGTTAGAACTCTGAGTCCTTTTGTTTCTGTGACGTCCTGACTTTTATTTTGACAGTCAGTCTCCTCGGGGTCTTTTATTGTGACAGATGTGGTCTCCTGGTTTCAGGCAGCTCCTTGTCCTCCTCAGACCTGGTCCTCTTTCATTGAGTTAAAGCAGATTCTTTATCAGACAGACCTGAGAACTGGACCGGGACGTTAGCAGCAGATCTCGTAGATCTGGACTTACTGTTGGTATGAAAAATGTAAAATATTTACCGAGTCTTATAAAGTCTTAAACATATAACATGTTTTATATTGACTGAAAAAAAAGTATAACATATTACTTTTATAATGTGTTAAATATAGAACAGCTGCAAATCAATATCAAAATATTAAAGACCAATATTTTGGTCAAATAATTAAAATGTTCCCAAATATTCATTTATCTGGGTGACTCAGAGAAACTTCCTGCTGGGGGGGCGGAGTGGTGGTGGTGGTGGTGGTGGGGGGGGGCTGGTGTATATTCAGGGTTGAGGTCTCTCTGTCACTCAGCTGTGTGGTATTTATACCTCCGGTCAGCTGCGTCTCTTCAGTCTCTTCAGTTTTTCAGCGTCTCCTTCGTGTCCCCTTGGTGTCTCCTTGGCGTTTCCTTCGTGTCCCCTTGGTGTCCCCTTGGTGTCCCCTTGATGTCCCCTTGGTGTCCCCTTGGCAACAGCAGAAGTTCAGGTACAGTAGATCGTTTGTCTTTAAGAGCTTGTTTGTTTATTAACAGCTGATATTAAATTTGAGAGATGTTCGTGTAGCTCCACTAGATTCTGTTATAAACAGTTAGTATAACAGTCTAATCCGACTTTCATCTTGTTCCCTGAATGTTCAAACCTTTTTATTAAATCACATCAACATTAACCTTCAGTCAAAAAGGTTTCAGTTTAATTATGGTCTGTTGAGGAGGTTGGGGGCGGAGCCTGAGTGACACACTGACCTCCATCTTGGATCATGTGCTGAAAACAAAGGGAAAAAGAAGAATAAGGCAGGAAACTGGAGGAAAAGAGGCCGAAGACAGAAAAGAAACTTCAACCTAAAAACATTTTCTTTTCCCTCAGCGTCCATCAGGATCTGGTCTCCATGACGACCGGACACGCCGAAGAGACGGCGACACGTGGAGGACCAGAAACGGCGGGAACGATGATGGGAGGAGGGAGATCCTTCACTGCCCTCAGCACCATCGCCATCCAGGCTGGCCAATCACAGCTGGTCGTCTCCATCCTCAGGGTACGTGGCTAAAACCCAGAACCAATCAGCTGTCAGGACTGTGGTCATGTGGTCAGTTACAGTAACACAACAACACAAACGTGTTGTCAAGTAAAACTGAATAAAGCTGTAAAATTTTAGTTTAGGATGAATGAAGTAAAATCTTCTTTATCATGAATACAAACCCAACAAATCAAGTTTTCAAAATAAATGTCCGACAGAAACACAACAAGTACACAACACTAAGATGGAAGAGTTCTGAATAAATCAGCTGTTAAAATTACACTCTGTGTCAACATGTTAGCTTGTTAGCATCCAGCTGCATTCTGATTCAATTGAACGTGATGCTAATTAGATTCAAAATGGTTAGCAGCCTGTTGGCTTGGTGTCAGTTAGCTTAGCTTTATTTAGCTTAGTTTTATTTAGCCTGTTAGCTTCAGTCAATGGCTGATCTGTCCACATGCTGTTTCCTGTTATAGACCAAACTATTTTCTGAAGCTGTGTGTGTAACAGCTGGTCTGTTTTGAGGGTGTGTGGATTTAAATGTGGGAAATGTGGGGTAATTGTTTATTGATCTGTTGACAGTGTTTTTAAAGTGTGTTTGTGGTGTAGGTCTGTGGTTTGTCTGCGGTGTGTGATTCTTGACAAGTGTCATGTTGTGTCTTTTTTGGTCGACATACCAGAGATAATGTATCATCCAGAGGAATGTTGCTAAGCAAGACACACAGACACACACAGACACACAGACACATGCTGACTTCCAGTCTAGACTCAACCAGAGACTTTGGATTCTGGTCCACATGGTAGTTAGTGCAGATATTCTGGACCTGGTCTCTGTGATGAAGCGGGTCAGTCAGATCAGAACTGGTTTTAATGCAGTACAGAAGAGTCTGGACCAGGAGGCAGAGGCATCAGGATCTGAGGAGACCTGGTCCTCTGACATGACTCCAGGTTTCTCAGGTCGAGCTGAAGGTGAACAGGATCAGAGACAGAGTGAGACCAGCTCAGATGAGGTTGTCAGGTATGAGCCAGGAACTAGATCCAGTCATGGGTCCAGGATCATCATGTGGTCCTTAGGACCGGATCAGTTGACACACAGAACATATATTTGTGTATTTTTGTGTTTGTGCGTTCAGAGTGGGTCTCTGGTCCATCTCCAGCTGGTCCAGGTCCATCCATGCCTCTCTGAGATCGGATCCACCCAGGAGGAAAACCAGAGACTGATCCAGGAACAGCAGCAGCTGATGGAGAAGCTCAAGGTCCAGAAATAAACACACATCAGATCTGATCCTGATCGAACTGACCTGTTAACATCAACTTCAAATTAGCCGAGTTTTGGCGGGAAGGTTTAACGTCCACTTTGTTCTGTCGTCCCAGAAACACGAGAACAAAGTTCTGGCACTGGTGAAAGATGGCCGACAGACAGATCAGAGGAGGAAGAGGACGGGCGAAGGGACGAAGGAGCAGCAGAGGAAGAACAGTGAGGAGGATGAGGAGTTGTACGAAGTCATGGAGTCGTCTCTGAGCGAAGGATGGCTGCTGCTCCTCCTCCTGTTGGACAGACGACAGGAAGTCCTGGAGCTGGCCTCGGACTTCTACCGCCGAGCCACCGAGGTCAGAATTTACTGAAGTTCAGAATGCAGTGACCTCCGACCCCGGTCACATGACCTCGGCCACCTGCTGCTGTTTCAGTCCTCAAACACACACTGATCAGCCATAATGTGATTATAATCAATCACTGACTTTGATTTCATGGTTACCATGGATACCTGTCAGGGGGTGGGACATATCTGGTTACCTGACTCAGACAGATGGAGGTGGAGCTGTCATGTGACCGTATCAGTCTCTCTCTCTCTCTCTGCAGCTCACCCTCAGCATGAACAGCATCGAGGATCTTCAGGTCAGACCAGAAGACAGACTGACTGAAGTCCAGCTCAGATACGAGTCCATGAGGAGAGGTACCAGTCTGAGTTGATGAACTAGTTTGAACCGGTTTAAATCAGTTAAACCGGGTTAGACTGGTTAACGCTGGTTTGATCTGGTTCATCTTTGTGTTTCCCTCCAGACCTTCTGGGAAAGTCCATGCAGGTTTTGTGGAGCAGCTCTATCCTGCTGCAGAGACTCAGACAGCTGCAGAGGACTGAAGATCTCCAGAGGAGAGGGGGGGTTCTTCAGGACCTGCAGGACCAGGGGGAGGTGACTATGACAAAGCTGGATCAGTTTTCCAATGCTAAAGAGATGTATAGGTTATCAGAAATAGTTTGATTGTCAGGTATGCATAAACATACTAGGAATTTGACTCCTGAACAAGGTAGAGACAAAAAGAAATGAAAAATAAAAAGGAAATATATGTATAAATATATATATACATGGTGCTGATCCAGGTGAGACTCTTTACTGGTTTAACTGGTTCAGCGATCACGAGGCCTCTGGTCTAACTGGTCTATCTGTTCCCAGACCTCCCAGAGCAGCAGGGGGGTGGTGCTGAGGCTGGAGGAGCTGCTGGAGACGCTGCAGGACCAGAGGAGGAGGGTGGACCAGGTCCTCAGCCTACAGCTACAACATGTAGAGAACGGCATCATGGTCCAGGAGGCAGACCATGAGGAAGACCAGGAAGAAGACCAGGAAGAAGACCAGGAAGAAGACCAGGAAGAAGACCAGGAGGTAGACCAGGAGGCAGACCAGGAAGAAGACCAGGAAGAAGACCAGGAAGAAGACCAGGAGGTAGACCAGGAGGCAGACCAGGAGGCAGACCAGGAAGAAGACCAGGAAGAAGACCAGGAGGAAGACCAGGAGGCAGACCAGGAAGAAGACCAGGAGGCAGAACAGGAATCCAGACCTGCCGGCTGTGAAGTAAGAGACTGATCCAGCAGGGACCAGGTTTACTGTGACAGATGTGACCAGATTTAATCTGGATTGAATGAATTATTGATTGAAATGATTGTTAAAATAAACTGTTAGCCAATAAGATAAAACCACCAGGACTCAGACCTCTCTCTTCACCACAGGACCAGACCCTCTCCGTTTATGAAAACTTGGTCCAGGACCTGCAGTTGGATACCTCAACAAAAGAAGCCAGAGAATCTGGATTTTCATCAGATCCTGAATCTAAATTAAATCGGAAACCAGGATCTGATTTGAAGAATGAATCTAGATCAGTATCAGACCTAAAACCTGAATCCAGGTCAGATCCAGGACTGGATCCTGGACTCAAATCAGAGCTAAAGTCTGGATCTAGGCTAGAGAAAATTAGAAGTCTCCAGTCTGCATTCAAACTAAACTTGAAGTTGGAATCCACATCGGACTGGAAGACAGATTTCAAACCAGAAGAGACCAAAGGCCATCAATCTACATCCACATCTGAAACCAGATCAGATCTGAAGCGTGGATCCAAGTCGGAGAAGACTAGAAACCTGCAGTCTGGATCAAAGTCATGGCCACGGTCAGAGTCTACATCAGAGGAAACCAGATCCCGATCAGATATGGAGCCAAAATCCAGATTAGATCTGAACTCTGAATCCAGATCAACAGAGACCACAAACCTTCAGTTTGGATCCAGATTAGATGTAGACTTGGAATCCACATCCAGCCCTAAGCCTGAATCCAGATCAGTGGTAAGTGGCTGGTTGAGGGATGACTCACCAGAACCAGATTCAGTCCAGATTCAGGATTTAATAATCCTGGACTTGGTGCTTCCTGTTTGTGAGTTTTAGTCCACAGATCCGGTTCTTCACAGATCTGAGACGTCCAACAATAATCATTTTATATCACTTTTTATTTATTATATCAAAACTTGAATCTGTCAATTAATTATGGACCAAACTGGTTGGTTATTTGTTTCATTCATCAGGTTGTTGTTGGTTTGTTGGTTGGTCTGGTTGTGTGTCTGTGAATAACAGTTTGTGTCTCTCTCAGCCTGAAGAAGTTCGTTTGTCTGAACTGAAACAGGAAGAGACCCAACGGCGCCGACCTGTCAGGTGAGACACGTGTTCAGATACGACCGCCATGTTCTCACCTCGTCACCAGATCCTGACAGCGCACAAACACACACACACCTCAGAAACACCTGTGATCCCACCACCACAGAAGAAGAGTTACACTGATCCACCCGAGACTCAGACCTGGATCATGATGTCATCGGGCTCAGGACTGGACTGAGGGTTTTCTTCTTCTTTGGTAGTGAACAGGTTGGAGGACCAGAGAGTCAAAGTGGAGAAGACCACGCCCACCAAGCCCTTCTGGCCAATCAGATGCCACAGCTGCTGTCATCATGTGAAGACCTCATGAACAAGGTGACAGTGTCTGAGATGATGTTGCAACACCAAGGAACACAACACACTCAACACTTGTGTGTGTGTGTCTGTGTTGCAGGTGCGCATCTGGGTGCAGCAGGGCAGCACTGTGTTGTCTTCCTGCTCTGAAACGGGTCTGCAGGTCTCAGAAGCTGAACACTTTCTGAACAAACACCTGCAGCTGCACTTACAGGCTCAGGTACAAAACTACAACTACAACTCCCAGGATGCATTTCAGGAAGAAAGAAACTTGTACCTTTAAGTCTGTTGGAGGTAAAACTGAACTAGTTGGACGTCTTTGCTGAGAATCAGGGTCAGATTTCTTGTCTCCAGTCTGCAGGTCACGATGCTGAGACCCTGAAGCAGATCCTGATCCAGATCCAGGCCCTGCAGACAGATCCGACGAGTAGAACCAGTGAACCCGGCAGACGGCTGTCACCCCTGAAGGCCCTGACAGAGCAGCTGAAGAGAGGCGGGACAGGGAGGCAGACCAGAACTCAGCCCGGTCCACCTGCTGCCGGTTCACTGACGCCACATCTTGGTGCTCGGGTCGATCTGGTGCTGAAGGATCTGCAGAGTCTGAAGAGGAAGATCGACTCAAACCTGCAGTTGCTGCGGCCTTACGTCACCTTCCTTCAGACGGCTCAACAGGTCAGGGTCTCCGTGGGTCCGGACAGAATCTTGGACCTGGACAGTTACTGGTCATGTGACTCTGTTGGACACAGGCGGTAGAAACAAGAACATCAGAGAAAACGACGACGGCCTGGTCAGAGGGGGAGGGAAACATGAGATGAGACTTTACTGACCCAAACCAGATTAATCCGGACTCCAGGACTCACTGACTTTATCTGAATAGGAAGTGTTAACAGGAAGGTAGGGGGCAGCAGGGATCCAGGTCGAGGTGGAGGTACCTGAGCTGTCGGCTGATGCTGCTCCTGTTCTTCAGGTGGAGGAGGAGCTGGAGGAACTGAGAGAGAAGCCCAGGAGGAGACCAGAGGAAGAGGAAGCTGATGAAAGTGACAGGATGACCAGCAGACCGCCACCGAAGAAGAAGCAGATCCAGGCCTGCTGGCAGGAGACACAGCAGAGGCTCCTCGCTGCTCAAGAACTGGGAAACAACTACAGTCGCACTGTTACCACGGTAACCAGTCAGGGTCCACATAGGTCACAGGAGATATATACTAAGAATAAAGTGTGTGTTTGTCCTGTCAGGTGTCGGGTTCAGGGTTGGACCTGCAGTCCATGATGTCTGTGGTCCAGCAGACACTCGAGCAGCTGAACAGAAGCAAACAGGAAGTGCAAGATCTGCAGAGTCACCATCAAAACCAGAACCAGAACCTTGATCAGCACATGAAGTCCTGCAGAAAGTACAGAGAGAACCTGACCAAGGTACCAACTGTTCTGCTGCCGAGGATCTTTAGACCTTCAGGTGCTCTGACTGACTGATGGATCTTTTCAGACCCAGCAGGACTTGACCTCTGTTTCTGAGCTGCTGGACACCTGCTCCCTGTTGGATCTGGGTTCAGACCTGCAGACCTCCAGACTGTTGGAGCGCTTCAATCAGGCTAAACCACATTTCAGTGTGAGTCTTGAGCTGACGTGGACTGATGTGGATTTCTTCTTGATGAGGACTGATGAGTTTTAGATCTTTTGGACCTTTAGGTCCTTGAGACTGATGGAACATTTTCCGAGTCTCTGAGAGCAGTGGGGTTTGTTGACATTATAAAGACTGTTAGGACAGACCTGGGAATGTTGGAATGGGGGACTCGAAGGAGAACTCAAACCATTTAGGACAGGAGCATCCAGGACTGGAGTCTGTTGGACTGAGGATTGTGAGGAAGCTGTGGGATTTTAGCACTATAAAGGATTCTTGATGTTTAGGACCACGGGATCTTCTGGACTTGGTCTGTGGGGCCTACGCGGTCTACAGGTGAGACTAACTGGACTTTAAGGACCGACTTCCCTTTTTTCTTTTCTTTTCCAGCAACTTGACGCTGAGGTGGAGAACCTGATGAGGACCTGGGAGACTCTGAGGGGAGTCCAGGACCGACTGGAGGGAAAGTCCAGATCAGTGAAGGAGGACGATCTGTCACAGCTGCTGAACCTCCAGAAGAAAGTCCAGGAGAAGATCCAGCAGAGCGAGTCCATCCTAGACCTGAGCAACAGCTTCCACCTCACAGCCAAACAGGTCCGTGGTTTGTGTTGTTCTCCTGAGACGGAGCAACACAACAACTAAACAACAACTCAGTACTAACAAAACTGTGCCACGCACAACACAACATGCTAAGACACAACATAATGCTAACAAAAACAACACGACACAACTGAACACCAACTGTGTTTCCTCATCAGGTCCTGGTCTGTGATCTGACTATTGTTGTGTTCTGTTTGTCCAGCTGGAGGCGCTGCTGGACTCAGACCCTGGAAACCCTTCAACTGGATCAACTGGATCAACTGGATCCACTGGACCTGATGGACCTGATGGACCTGATGAGGCCCAGTTGAGCTGCCAGAGAGAGAACCAGCAGCAGATCCAGAGTCTGTTCAAAACCGCCACAGGCCTGAAAAAGGAAATCTGCAGCGCTGTCACACACAGTGTACGAACACACACACAGGAAAGGCTTTGTAATGAAGCTGATGATAGTTGTGTACTTTTACTTCTTTCATGAAAGCTGAATCTTTTCCTGAGTGTTTTTACTTTGTTGTGGTCCTGGATCACTGTAGTACTGGCCCTGGGTCATTGTGGTACTGAACCTGTATCTGGGTCTGGATCCTGCAGCAGGTCTGGGCCAGTTTCAGACTGGAGCAGCTGGAGCGTCGTCTTCTGTCTCTGGACGGTCTCTGCGTCTCGTGGCTCAACAACGCCGCTCGACAGGAAGACAGACTGTGCAGACGCCAGCTGACCCGCCTGCTCAACGATGACATCACACAGGTGAGGTCAGAGGTCAGACACTAAAAGGAATCAGAAACGTTCTTCTGGTTGAAGGTTTGTTTCAGAGTGCGGCTCCTTCAGCAGAATTAATTTCAGTCGGTGTTTCAGCGGAGAACCAAACGATTAAAGAAATCGTTTTCACTCAGTCTGTAGGAACAGGATCAATAATCTATAAACCCTCATCTGACTGCGACCCGTTTTAATCTTAGATCAAACTTCTTCCACTTGAATGAGTCCGAAGTGAAGCAGCAGCTCAGTTTTATCAAAGTCTAAATTTATCTGAAGTCAGCTGGACTTGTTCATAAAGCGTCCCGTCTGCTCTGCTTCAGGAGCCGTCAGATGTCTGTCAGTTCAGGTACTTCTTCTGTGTGTGGTGGTGACAAAGACACACAACACAACCACCGACAGCAGGTGGACGTTCTGATGAGTCCAGGCCTTCGGTGTGTTTGTGTTGTCAGGTTTGATGTATGCTCGCCCCCCCCAGCAGTATCAGGTTCTCTCTCTGTGGAGATAAACATGTTGGTGCCCTCTTTAGGTGAAACTGTGGAAATACCGAATGTTAAACTGACGAGTCGTTGCCTCAGTTTGCTGAGTCACTGAACAATAAAGCAGCTGTCTGTCGGCCATCTTAGTTTTAAACCAGCAGAAACCATCTTTGGAGGAGAAGGTGATTCAGACCTGTTGTGGACTCTGTCCTGATTGGGTGGTACAGTCTGTAGCCCCGCCCCCCAACCCCTCCCATCCTTCCTCTAAATGGAGCATCATTTAAAAAATGAACATCATGTTGTATTGAAGACTGTAAACTCTTCAGTCTCTTCGGTCTCTTTGGTCTCTTTGGTCTTTTCAGTCTCTTCAGACTCTTCATTCTTTTTGGTCTCCTTGGACTCTTCAGACTCTTCAGACTCTTCATTCTTTTTGGTCTCTTTGGTCTCTTTGGACTCTTCAGACTCTTCAGACTCTTCATTCTTTTTGGTCTCCTTGGACTCTTGTGTCCACCCTGCAGGGGATCTACATGAACTGCTGGGTGATGATTAAGAACGTGACTGGTTGTTGAGATCTGCGTCTATATTTGTCTGTTGGTGGATTCATTATGGTGACCTCAGACGTTCAGAGTATTTATGGTTCTCACTGAGGATCCTCAGAGGAACCGTTCTTCATCACAGCATCCAGCAGCTGAACTCTGTTTGTGTATGAACTTCTCTGGTCCTACAGGATCCTCTGAATCACTTCTGGTGTCCATAGTAAACGTTATCATATCTGCCGGGCACTAAATGGACTCTGGGTTCTCTGTGCTCTTCTCGTTGGTCTTTCAGGCTGTATTTTTTTCTGCTTCCTCCTGGTAGTTTGTAGCCTCTGTGTTAAACTCTTGTTTCCTGATGATTCAGACATTTGAACCCACAGAGCTCTGTGGAAGTGATATGTGACCCTTCCTGGTCTTTGGGTTAGGGTACAGTACTCTGGTATAGTCCATGATGGCTGCTGCTAGTTTAGCATTTTGAGCCAGTTGTTTCGGGGTAATTCATGTTAATTTTATGATAGTTTAATGTAGTTTGTGGTTCTTTCTTGTCATCTCTCCTCAGTACAATGTGTTTCTCAGTTCAGTCACCTCTTGGTTCATCCTGGTATTCACTTCTCCATGGACCTGTTCTCCAGGCAACCGATGATCCTGAAGCAACAACATCCCCCCTCAGTCTCCAATGTCAACGTCTTCATCTGTCTCTCTAATGGACAACACTGTCTCCGTCTCTGCACTCTCAGCTGTCTTTAGCTGACAGATCGGTCATCGGACACCGTGACTCCTCCCGTCTGATGGACACTCATGCTCTAAAAATAATCTCACCGAAGCTGATCAACACCAAATTACATCCTCAGCTCTGAACAAAGATATAAAGGATACAATATACAATAATAACTATTAATATCAACATATAACATATAGAGATTCCAACGTCTGAAAATACCTCAAAAAGTGTTAATGATCCCCAGAGGATGAATCTTACTGAAAAACTCAGGTGATCTGATTTACCCTTAGCGCACCACATTAGTCAGTGGTTTGTTTAAATTCGTAAAAAAAATGAGTCTAACTACCCCAAAACCTGCTGGATTCATCCTCTGTGGGCCACGACTGCCAGGACTGACTTTAATGAGGAGCCATCAGACAGTTGTTGAGAATATTGGACCAAGAACCTGACGTTTCTATTCACAGTGTTGGTGCCCAGATGACAAGAAGCACCGCACTGAAACGTTTTCAGATTCAGTTAGAAAACAATGAAACATCACTTCTGATCAAACTACAGAACCAGAAGGAATCAAACGTGACACAGAAAGAGTAAAAACCGGCTGAAGGACTGTCGGCTGATTGTTTGATGTGTTTTCAGCTTCGTGACTCTTTTAAAGAGCTGAAAAAGAAATTCAACAACCTGAAGTTTAACTACCTGAAGAGGAACGACAGGACCAGGAACACGAAGGCCGTCAGGAACCAGCTGCAGCAGGTGAAGCTGTATCAGGAGAAGCTGCAGGTAAGTCCACCTATGGAAAAGTTCTGATCTGAGGCTCACAGCCTGCAGCCACCCAGACCAGTCTGTGGCCTTGGGTTTGTGCTGCTTCCTGTTTCCTCTGTGGTGGTTCTGTCTTCTGGGGGATGAAAACACATGAAGATGGTGGTTGAGGGAACAGAAGCGGGTCTGTCACATTCTGTCACATACGATCCTGCAGGCACTCAGGAAACGCCTGCAGGGTGTGACGGCCCGGCTGGGGTCAGAGGTCAAGGACAGGGGCGTGATCCGGGAGGTGGAGGACGCCATCAATGAGCTGCAGAGACAGATGGGAGAGTCTGAGCGAAGCATCAGTGAGCACCAAAAGACGCTGGACATGAGCTGCAGGCTGCAGCAGGCCATGGAGGAGGTGAGTCACATCTCAGCGCTGAGTCTGAACTCTGCCCTCGGCCGGACGTTCACGTGTTGTTCGGTGTTTACAGTACCAGCTCTGGTGTGAGGAAGCGAGCGCCACCATCGCACGTGTCGGGAAATTTTCCTCCCAGTGTCGCAGCACAAACGCCGTGTCCGTCCTCTACCAGCAGTTTGAGAAGTTCGTGTGGCCGACAGTTCCTCAGCAGGAGGAGAGGATCAGTCAGATCTCTGAGCTGGCGGTCCGGCTGCACGGTGAGCAAGATTTTATCCTGAAAGGTGTTTAAAACGCCATCCTGTCAACATAACCAATAATTGAGTGTGTGTGTGTGTGTTGCAGGGGTGGAGGAGGGGCGGCGCTACATTGAGAGGACAGTCAGTAAACACTCAGAGATGGTGAAGTCGATCAGAAAACTGAGTGACGGTCTGATGGAGCTGGAGGCCAAACTGAAGGTAACAACCTAAAGCATGAACACTCTGGATGTTAAAACTTTAAAATAATAATTCATTCATTCAGATCTTAAATCATTCATCTTTATTGAACATAAATAATCTTCCAGCTGGAGAGTCTGAAACAGCAGCAGAACGACGGAGAGAAAGAAAGAACGGATGAGACGGAGGAGAGCCGAGAGAAGGATGAAGATGAAGACAACAAGCTGAAGGAAAACAGAAAGACAAAAAAGAAGCAAAGAGACAACCGACTGACACCAGAGACCTCTGAGACGGTAAAGTCTTCATCCAACTGAAGAAGTTCAACAATAAAACTGAACCAAAAAACAAAACACAGGAAGTCCTTCTATGTTTCCAGTACGAGCTCAAGGAGACAGGCCACACCCCCGAACTGACCGCAGAGCATGATGGGAAGGAGCTTCCTGTGAAGCAGCAGACTGCAGCCAATAGGAAGCCTCCGTTACAGAAGAACCGCAGTCAGGAGGTGGACAGACAGGCGGTGATCCAGGAGAGCAGGTAGAGTGAACGAAGGCTCCCCAGAGGATGAACCGCAGCCTGTCCTTTGTTTGTTTATGTTTGTTTGTTTGTCCTTTGGCCACAGACTCACCCACTGCTCCACCCACACCTTCAGCCTGTCCTGCCGCCCGCTGGATGCCCACCGACAGGTCCACGCCATCCACAGCCTATCACAGCCTGTAGTCACCGGCCCTCAGGCCACGCCCCCCCCGGCTGTGACTGGCCCGTCGCTCTCTGATGTCCAAATGGAGTTTCAGAGGAGGGAGATGGAAGAAGTGGAGCAGCAGGTAAACACTTCCTGTGGCTGAAACTGTGACCTGCTCAGATTTCCTTTCAGGTGTTCTTCTGTCTGCATCATTTTTGAATTTTCATTCTGTTACTGCAACATTTTCAGATTATTGAGTTAATACGTGTTGGTGCAGTCTGTTCATGCTGTTCACGCATCTTTTACTTCACTTTTAAGTCACTTTAAGTTTGAAACTTTTACTTTAACCAGTTTTTAGTCCTGAAGCAGGAAATCCCCAGAAACTGTTAAAGCTGTAAGCTTTCATTTGTGTTCAAGTCCGGATGAAACAAACAAACTTCACATGAACAGAGAAATCGATCTGTTGCTTTAACACTCAGTCTTTTTACCCAGGATGCATCAGTGGGAGGCCTGTCAGAGGCGGAGGACTCGTTTTCCAATGACGAGTATGAATGTGTGTCACCTGACGACATTTCCCTGCCGCCGCTGGCGGACACACCAGAGTCCGGGATGCTGCAGTCGGACTTTGAGGAGGGCGTTTGTTTCAGCTCCCACAGCGTCCACATCCACCAGTCCAATGTCCACAGTGGGACTGGTGTCCAACAGAGACGGTCCAGTCAGACGGAGGGCTGTCCATCTCCTCCCACCAGCCTCCACAGCAGCTCCAGGTCTGTTTTAGTCAGCCAGAAACAGAAACCAACACAGTTCAGCTATGAAAGCTGCAGGTTCTCGGTTCCAGGTCAGAGTCCATCCAGGAACCAGGAGACCGTCCAGCCTTAAGAATGTGTCCCTCTGTTTGTGTCTCAGGTTCAGATCAGAGTCCAGTTTGTCAGTCCAGAGTCCGTCTGCAGTTCCTGCTCCAACCGTCCTCAGCAGCACTTTGTACAGCATCCTGAGGACCGAAGAGACCACAATGAGGTTCTCCCAGACGTCCAGCGTTTCTCTGGACGGCCCTGAAACAGGTTCTATCCTAGTCCACAACATGACAGACAGGAAGGACCGCGATGTCCCTGATAGAAAGACACTTGTCCAGGATCAGGACGGTCAGTCTAACTGTCCTCAGGAGGACAGCACGGTATCAGGGATCAGTCCCTGTCAAGGTCTGACTGGGACTGCTCTTGTGGCCTTTGGTCCAGACCCTGATTGTCATGAGGACAAGAATCCTCCAGAAGAAACTGGGGTCCTCAAAAGTGAGAGGACGTATCAGATCGAAACTGTTAGTTTTACACCATTGTCCTCCTCAGACTTCGGCCTCCATTCAGAATCCTCCCAAATCCAGGAGGAACAATCTCCAGTCAGTCCAGTTCCTGAGCACACCACTTCCTTCCAGTCCTCTGCAGACACTCAGCCACAGCCAGCAAGGAGCTGCAGTTCACTCCATAAAAGGGTCCCGTCCCAGAGTCCGACCTCACCACAGTCCAGACTGGCACACAAGGCCAGAGGATTGGTCCTCAAAGACACAGACCCAGATCCTGATCAGGTTGGATCTTCTTCCCAAACCATCAAGGAAAGAGGAAACAGCAACCGTTCCTCAACCCTTCATCTCACCCAGCAGTCCTCCTCTTCAGGCTCTTGTTCTAATGTTCCTCAGACCAGCAGCACCTTCAGGTCCCAGAGAGGTCCGTCCCCTCAGGATGGCCCCGTTGTTCCAGACCCAAACAGCACCATCAGTAATAGATGCTGCAGCGAGCAGAGAGTGCATGACCCCGGCATGACCCCCGGCAGCTCCCCCCAGCCCGCTGCTCCTCAGGCTTTAGCTCAGCAGGCTAACATGCATGTCCAATCCCCATCCTGTCCACCTCCTCTACTAACTTCTCACCAAGACCCAGACATCTGTCAGCCCGTGGCCATCCGAGAGGAGATCAGGCTGACTCCTCAGATCCAGGGCCCCCCCCTTCCTGCTCCGCCTCTTCCTCAGGCCCAACCTGAGTCTGTTCCCCAGGGAAAGGCCTCTAACGCTGGCCCTCCCTTCTTCACCAGGCCCCTGTCTAGAGCCACCGTCATGGAGGGCTCTCCAGTGATGCTAGAGGTGGAGGTGATGGGAACCCCGGCGCACACGCTCACCTGGTGGGTAGCATACAACCAGCTACACAGCAACACCAGCTAATTCACTGGCAGCCTGCTAGTTTGGTTTTTTAATCGAAGCTCTTGTTGCTTGTTGTGTTTTGGTGACGTGAGCGTCCACAACACGTTAGCCTGTTTGTTAGTTCCTGCTGATGCAGCTGTAAGTTACTGAAACATTCATCATCCATCAGCTGATCAGGCTGATCGTCCCACACAAACTCCATTTTAATTCACAGCATAGCAGTCTGTTAGCCAACTGATGGTCAGGAGCCACTTCCTGTCCTCCCTTTGACTCATCAGTCCTGAGACCTTCAACCTCTAGAAAACAAGTGAAAGTCCAAATTTAACACGATTCACGAAGCCTCAGTCCTCCGGAGCAACAAACCTGCCGGATGGTTTCACTTTTCGTGGATTCTTAGATAATTTTAGAAGTTTTGAGCTGAACAGATCTTTGTTCTTTTCATCAGTTAATAAATCTGGACTTAGGACTTCAGTATCTCAAAGACGTTTCGCCTTTGAGATACTGAAGTCCTAAGTCCAGCTGCGTTCAATTCAATTGTTGGCCGGATATGACTATGACCTGGATGAATGAGAATATACACAGACATCAGTTACTAAGACAACAGCAACACGCTAACAAGCTATACAGCCACGCTAACAAGTATTGTGTTCAAGTTGTGTTTGATGATATCGAAAGATTTGTGAACCAACTCAGCTTAACCTCGAAGTGACATCACAAAGTGTGCGTTGTTGTTGTTCTGCAGTTTGACAAGATTTCATTGTTCAACAACACTGGTTGTTTGTTTTCTTTCACTTTGAGAAATTAAAACAAAACTTCAAAATAAAGGTGATGTTTGTTTGCTTGGTGATGTTTGTTTGTCAGCTGAAGTCAGTCAGGTGACGTGGTCTTGGTTCCTGCTCCACTTCCGGCTTTGTACTGGCTTTGTCACGTTTTGTGTTTGACTGTTGTGTTGTGTGTCAGGCCTACGTTGGCTCTGGCGAGGCCGTGCTGTCTGACTTCCTGTCATCGTGGTCGTCTCAGGTTGACAGATGGAGACGTGTCAGCTGCTAAGCCGGGCCGAGCGGCGGTCTGCGAGGATGGGAAACACTTCCTGTTTATCTCAGAATACGAGCTGAGTGTTAGGAGGCGACAGGAGCGGCGGCTGGCGGCTGTGAGCGGCTCTGATCAGAGTCTGATGGACGACGTTTTTGACGTCATCAGTGTGGACTGGCTCAGCTGGTTTGGCTCTCTGTGTGTCCTGCTGTGGTTGATCTACCTGATTTTACTTTAATTTTTATTTTCAGTTCTTACATTTTCTCACTTTGAGCCCCTGCAGCTGAACAGAAAGTAAAACTGTGTTTTTGTCAGTGAATATAATTCAAAACTGAGATGAAGATGAAAACTATAAGTCACATCAGTGTTCACTTTGACCCCGAGGTCTTTACACCAGGACCAGGTCTTTGGTCATGTGAGTGTACTGCTCGTTTGTTTCCTGTAGAGAAAAAGAACTTTTAGCTTCTGAACCTGAGGAACTGATTTCTTTTTATTAGAAAAAGATGAATATTCATTTATGAATTTTTAAATCCAAAAGTGAATTTAAAAATCAAAAGAACCAGAAAAATGTTGAGAAGCCACTAAATCTGTTTCATCATTATCTGTCATATCTATTTTACTGTATTGAGTGTTCATTATATTTGAGTGTCATTGAATGTTGCAGTTATTAAAAACTGATCAGAATCAGAATCAGAAGACTTTATTTATCCCCTAGGGGAAATTGTTTTGTTACAGGTGCTCATTGCAAACATAAAGAAGTGAAAATGATAGTGAAAGATGATAATGAAGCTCATTTCTGTCAGGGAAACACAAACATTCATAACATGTAAAAACAATAGAAATAACAACTCTAGAGAGTCTAATTATAAAACAACAGTAAATTATCATGTTATATTAGTTATAATCTGGAGATAAAACATTAAACTGGTTATGAAAACATTTCAAACTAAATGCTGATATTATGCCAATTTCATTGTATCTTTATCAGCCTAAATAATATTGATGTCTTTAAGATCCCAGATATTCAGATTTTGAGATAAATTTTAATAAGTCTTATGGACTTATCACACTTACCTCGTTTCTATAATAGAACATAATACAGAAGAAGAATCGTGGAAATAAATATATATAATAATGAAAGGATAAATGATATTTAAAAATGTTTCATAGAAATAGAACAAACTTTGTGTTTCTGTTGTCTCCTCAGACCAACAAATGTAAATGGTTGAATTCTCCAGATTCAAGGAGGGACATTTTCCCATAGACTTCAATACAGTCTGACTGATTTCACAGTCTGTGAGTCCCCCCGATAGTCAATGAAGGCTCTTCAGCTGTGACTTCACTTTTCAGTCCAGGTTTAGAGACCGTCCAGGTCCAGGTTTAGAGACGGTCCTGTAGACCGGCTCGGAGCAGCTGATGACATTCAGCGAAAATCCAGTTTAATTTCAGTTCAGCTTCACAGTCTGTGACATCAGCAGGACCAGGACCTCTGAAGGAGCTGGTCTGAAGGAGCTGGTCTGAAGGAGCTGGTCTGGAAGACGGAGGTCTGGAGGAGCTGGTCTGAAGGACGGAGGTCTGGAGGAGCTGGTCTGAAGGAGCTGGTCTGGAAGACGGAGGTCTGGAGGAGCTGGTCTGAAGGAGCTGGTCTGGAGGACGGAGGTCTGGAGGAGTTGGTCTGAAGGAGCTGGTCTGAAGGAGCTGGTCTGGAGGAGCTGGTCTGGAGGAGCTGGTCTGGAGGAGCTGGTCTGGAGGATGGAGGTCTGAAGGACGGAGGTCTGGAGGAGCTGGTCTGAAGGAGCTGGTCTGGAGGAGCTGGTTAGTTTTCTGTCATTCATCAATGAAAGTCTGATGAGCTAACAGTTAGCTGCTGCTCTCCATTAGCTAACCCAGTCACCTGTCTGCCCCCCCCCCCCCCCCTCCTCTGTCTTACATGTGTGTCCCCCCCTGGGTGTCCTCTCCTGTCTGTCTGTCTGTCATTGGATGGTGGTTAAACTGTTGTCTCTGTCTGAGCAGCTGATTGGTCGGGGGGGGCACAGATTTGAATGGTTGGTCTGGGCACGGGGGCAGCCACCAGATGCATGCTGGGAAATTGAGTCAGTCTGATTTCAGAGCAGGGACGCTAATGGGAGGAACAAACTGTCACTTCCTGATGATGTCATCACTTGGGTGTCCCTCCAGAATAAACCTCCCTAAAGACTGCAGTGACATCATGATGACATCACTGTGACAGCTGACTTATATGAATCATTAAAACAAATATTCAGTTTCTTATTTTGACTTTCATTTTATTTTTCTTTGATTCCTCTGAGAAAATAAAGCGCTCTTCCTGTTTGCGACGTTGCAGGTAAAGTTTGGGATTCTTCTCAGACGTGACGGCGATCAGCTGCTCCGAGTTCTGCTGTGACAGACCGCCTCAGATGTTTTTGGTAAACCAGCCGACAGGTGTGACAACTTGCATAAAATGGCCCCTGCCCTCCCATGATTCCCCGCAGCTCTCCTCGGGGCCGACCAATGGCAGGGTTGGTTCCTTGTGATGTCACAGTGGTATAAAGGCCCCTGCCGTCCGGCCGCCTGCTCTGAGCAGAGTCAGCGTTCCCGGCCTGGACGCCTCGGCTGGAGGGACTGCTGTCAGGAGGAAAAACAAAACTACACGGCGCAGACGGCCTGTAGTTTTGTTTTTTTCAGTGGGGTTCCTTCGAGGCTCAGCTGTTCTCCCTTTGGATTTTCTGACTGGACTTTGTGGATAAAGGTTCAGATCTTCTGCGGACCGCCCTCCTGCGGGCTCCGGGCATCCTTGTGCAGACAAGTAAGTGTCTCTGAAGCTGCTGATTCACACTTTGACACTCAGACTGTTTGTCCAGCTCTTACCGATTCGGCCGTATTGCTGCTGTCGGTTTTGGTCGGTTTTGGTCGGTTTTCAGTCGGGGGGGCTGGCGGGGGAAGACTCGGTGGTCGGCCTGTTGAAGGTTATAACGGGACGTCCCAGAATAGACCTGATCAGAGCAGCAGCTGGACCTGATGGCTTTTTAAGGGAATCAGCAGCAGAGATATCAGCTCTCCCCCAGCTATGTGCCACCTGCTGCCTGTCAATCAAAGGGAGGTGTGGTGGGGGGGGGGGTTATTTTTAGTGTTTGGTGTCCTGTCTTAGATATGCCCCCCCCCCCCAGGAGGAAGTGACTGAGGAGGGATACTTCAGTGAGGCTTTTATTGTGGAGGAGTGTGACAGCTGCTGGTTTTTATGTGAAGTTCTTTTGATTTATTTTAAAAACTGAGCGCCGCTTTGTTTTTAAAATGAAAAGGGGGGGTTCTGGTTGATCGGCAGAATTTCACGCTGTCTAAAGCATTGACTTGTTTTTCATAACTATTTCAGCTGTTTCCAGAATATTAATCAGCTTCAGTAAAATATGATCTGATTTTGTTTTTTATTGACAGAAGTTCAGTTTGGGAATAAAAGAAATTAACAGTGTTGATGTAAAGAAATGAGGAACGTTCATGATGTGAAATGATGTAAATACAGAAGACAGTTCTATCAACAGCTTATTAATTAAATATATTCATTTTCTGAATGTGGGAAATAACTGAATTAACTGTAAGTAAAACAGAATAAAAGGCAAATGGAGACGAGTTTTATTCTGTTTGTAAGAGAAAATTCAACACAACAGATAAAATTTTACACAGAATGTCAGAGACAGATAAAGAAAAGAAAGAAAAGTTTTATTTTGGTTTGACAGATAAAAGAATAAAGACTCACTTCATTATAATCACAGTGTTGGAATCTTCAGGTCTGAGTTCAAAAGTCCAGAATTAAAATCACCAAATCTAAAGAATAAATAATTATTCGGAAAAGTTTTCCTTCTGGAGTCTGTCGGATGAGCGAAGTCGTAATAACTGGAGGAGAATTCCATCCAGTCACTTCGTGAACATGCGCTTGAGTCATCAGATTAAGTTTAGCTGTAACCAGATCTGGTCTGCGTCGGTTCAGGGACTCTCTGAAACCTGAATTAACCCAGACCTTTACAGACCTGCTGAATCCTCACCATGTGAAGGGTTTTCTGCTCCTGAACGTTTTAGAGACCAAATTAAATTGATCAGGAAAATCTATCTACATTTTAAAAACCACCTTCATAAACTTAGTTGATTTAAATTATACATTATTTTTCCTGACAAATCTATTAATACCTGGATTTATGTTTTACATTTTTTTATTAAACTATAATAATGGAATTCATATATGAATAAGTTCATTTTGATTAAAAAAGCAATTTAGAAAATATAAATTCAGGCAGTTAAAATTAAGGTGTTAACTATTTTTCATGAAGGTTAAAAACTGAACACAATAAAAATACATTTTCTGGTAAATTCAGGTTGTTTTTTTTATAGTTATAAAGTATAAAACTCAAATTTATACATTTTATGTTGTTGAACTAAAGAGACAAAAACAGCGAATCTTAAAAATGAGTTTTTATTTCAGTCACAGAAATAATCAGATAAAAAAAACTATAGAATTGATTTGATTTGTGGTTCTGTTGAAATTAGAAATGTATCGATTCATATTTATTATTGATCAGCAAAGTTGTTGTCAGCTTATTAAGTCTCTGCAGATCATCAGATCCTGGTCCAGGTCATGGTCCAGATATCAGTCCAGTTAATGGTTCAGATAATAGATCAGGACCTGGTTCTGGTTCATGTTCTGTTCACAGCTGGTCCTCACCGTCTATCAGCAGTCCTGGACCAGGACCAGGTCCAGGAGGAAATGCTGCTGGCAGAGAGTCACTAAAGGTAGTGTGAGTCAGAGCCAGCAGGACCAGGACTAGTTAGGGTGAGTCTGGACTCTTCAAGACCAAACAGGGCCAATGACGCGCTGGCCCATAGAGGACCAGGAAGACCCAAGGAGGTCAAATTGGGACCAGGACCAGATCCAGATCCATCCAGGTGCAGCAGCCAATGAGGACCTTAGGACAGTTTGTCCATTTGAAGCCAAAACCAGTTGGAGACGAAGACGTCTCCAACTGGTTTTGGATGTTTGGATTCAGATGAGGTGGTTTGTTGTCCTGTTGCAGCAGCAGACACCTCTGTGATCCGGTTTATGGAGCTGATCCAGGATCAGTTTCCTGATGTTTCCATCAACATCTCTGAATCGATGTTTGGATGTTGATGAGTTTACAGTTTGATTCATCTGGATCTCAGACCAGATCCAGGACGATGGTGATGATGATGATGATGATGATGATGATGAAGATGGTGATGATGATGGTGGTGGTTGGTTGTTGTGGTTTTTAGTTGTGATATGAACATGAGAGTAAACTCAAAGTCCAGTCCTGGTGGGGACACCCAGACTTCCGGCCTGTCTCCAGAATGAGGTTTTGCTCAGCAGAGGAACTGAAACTGACTCAGTGAATCTGGATCTGATGGTTAATGAACAAATCCAGTTTTATCCCTTAATGAAATTGAGACCTCCTGAAACTAGACTGGAACTGACACCAGAGACCAGGACCACTGAAGTCCAACAGGTGCTTTAATCTGCTGTGAGCTCTGCAGTGGATCAGCTGGTGGTTTATCAGCCAGACCCCATGGAGCCTGGACCACCTCCAGAGACAAACTCCTAAAAATAAACCCTGACGGGGTTCAAACCAGCGGCCTGAGCTGCTACAGCTGCCGCTCAGCCAGACTGTCAGCAGGTCGCATGTTGAAGAGAAAACATGAGACAAAGAGGGTTTTATGAAAATATGGACATTTTAAAGGATGATTGTGTTCTTTCTGGACTCAGACTCAAGACCAAGGTCTGTTTGTTATTTCTGTCTGAGGATCCTGAAGGGTTTGGGTCTAAAACTTCTCCAGAATTTAATATCTCAAATGAAACCAGATTTGAGGGTCAGTTGGTCCGAGGGACTCTTTCAAAATAAGAGAAAAACCTGAATCAGATCAGGCCAGTATTTGTTCGAACACCTCTTTGCCTTTAAACCAGGACCAGGTCTCAGTTCTCCAAAGTCCTTCTGTGAATCCAGGCTCAGGTTCTTGTCTATGAAGTTGGTCCTTTATGGCTGTGTCCTGAATAAATGTGGACCAATCAGACGCCTTCTGCTGGAGAGGGATTTGTTGACAGGGGCTGAGTTCCATCTTTGTCTCATTGTGTCCTTTGTCTCTGCAGGGAGCCGTCATCATGTCAACCCAAGCACCAACATTCACGCAGCCGCTGCAGAGCGTCGTGGCACTGGAGGGTAGTGCCGCCACGTTCGAGGCTCAAGTTAGTGGTAAGAAAACTTCACTTCCTGGAAGATTCACAACAGGAAGTCAGTTTGACCCTGTGACATTAGATCAGCTGCTATTATTAAGCTAAGCTTAACAGTCCTCCTGCTCCCAGTCTTTGAGCTATGCTAGGCTAAATGTCCTAGACCTATGGACGGATGAATGTTGGAGCGTCTCTGGTTCTTGTCCCTGTGCAGGTTCTCCAGTTCCTGAGGTGAGCTGGTTCCGTGATGGCCAGGTTCTTTCCACCGCCGCTCTGCCCGGCGTTCAGATCTCGTTCAGCGACGGCCGTGCTGTTCTGAGGATCCCCGCTGTGACCGCCGCACACAGCGGAAGATTTTCTGTCAGAGCCACCAACGGCGCTGGACAAGCCACAAGCACCGCCGAGCTCCTGGTTACAGGTGAGACCTCAGGTGGACCTCAGGTGGACTCCAGGTCCTGGTGAGACCTTAGGTGGACCTCAAGTAGACCTCAGATAGACCTCAGGTGGACTCCTGGTCCAGGTGAGACCTCAGGTAGACCTCAGGTGGACTCCTGGTCCTGGTGAGACCTTAGGTGGACCTCAGGTGGACTCCTGGTCCAGGTGAGACCTTAGGTGGACCTCAAGTAGACCTCAGATAGACCTCAGGTGGACCTCAGGTAGACCTCAGGTGGACTCCTGGTCCTGGTGAGACCTTAGGTGGACGTCAGGTGGACTCCTGGTCCAGGTGAGACCTCAGGTAGACCTCAGGTGGACTCCTGGTCCTGGTGAGACCTTAGGTGGACCTCAGGTGGACTCCTGGTCCAGGTGAGACCTTAGGTGGACCTCAAGTAGACCTCAGAAAGACCTCAGGTGGACTCCTGGTCCAGGTGAGACCTCAGGTGGACCTCAGGTGGACTCCTGGTCCAGATGAGACCTTAGGTGGACCTCAAGTAGACCTCAGATAGACCTCAGGTGGACCTCAGGTAGACCTCAGATAGACCTCAGGTGGACCTCAGGTAGACCTCAGATAGACCTCAGGTGGACTCCTGGTCCAGGTGAGACCTTCTGTCTGCCTGTCTGCAGAGACAGAGCTGGCCTATATTTGTCCCATCAGCTCTGATACTTTATCTGGAGATCAAACTGATATAGAAGCAGCAGCTGCAACATAACTTTCCTTATTCAGAGATAAACAAGTGAACCTGAGCCAGCAGGATCTGGTGTCCACATGTCAACAAGATCAGGATCAACCAGCTTTAATATGTAGGAGGGAGTTCAGGGGTCAAAGTTCAGTTAACAGATTCATGTTAAGTTTATTCTGATGAGTTCATGTAACCTGACAGAAAACCGGACTTTCATTATAAAACACTCAGCTGATTCAGATGCTCCTTCATAACACGTCCACCTTTGAGACAGAAGTCCAAACTAAAGACACATTTTTCCTCCTGCAGTGGAGACGGCGCCTCCAAACTTCCTTCAGAGACTGCAGAGCTCCACAGTGAGACAGGGCAGCCAGGTGAGGCTGGATGTCCGAGTCACAGGCATCCCAGCACCTGTGGTCCAGTTCTACAGGGAGGGAGCCGAGATCCAGAGCTCAGCCGACTTCAGGATCCTCCAGGAGGGAGACCTGTACAGTCTGATGATCGCTGAGGCCTTCCCAGAGGATTCTGGGACATATTCTGTGACCGCTACCAACAGCAGTGGACGAGCCACCTCCACCGCCGAACTGCTGGTTCAGGGTGAGGACTCTGAAACTGTTTTCACCGTCCTGTTTCTCTGTGAGTGGAGCGAGACCATAAAGATCCATGTTTCTGTGCTGCAGGCGAGGAAGCCGTACCCACCAAGAAAACCAAGACCATTGTGTCCACATCCCAGATGACTACTTCACAGACCAGAGTCCAGAAGGTGAGACTTAACCCTGATCTGGTCTAAATCTTAGACCTGGAGCCACAAAGATCTGTTGACTAATGGAACTTTGAGTTTATCCTTAAATCCGATCCAGGTATGAAATGCTTGGACTTACCAACGAAAAGGTTTTCCGTTTTGTCATCCATCCTTTTAGAGCCAAGCTACTTCTGTTTTTTCATATCTGTGTTTGTCTTTTTTAAAATCATCCTCAAGTCTGCTCATTTAGAATCAGACCAACCTCAGCTGATTGTCTCTGTGGGTCAATCAGGATCAGGGAGGCTGAGGACACTCAGGACTGTTAGAAAGACCTGGTTTTCCAGTTTAAGGAGGAAAAACAGGAAGAACCATCAAAGACCAGCTGATGGAGGAGACTCTTCTGATTTATTAATTCCTCTCATTAACTTACCACATTCACACGTCGCCCATTTGACTGTTGTCCTCAGAAGGTGGAGGCCAGTTTCCAGGCCGCCACCATGACAGAGATGCACATTGAAGGAGGAATGATGACTCAGCATTTGGCTCACAAAACCCCCCCGCGGATTCCCCCAAAGCCGACCTCCAAGTCCCCGCCCTCCTACATTTCAAAGATGACGGGAGGACGCCAGCAGTCCCGTTCACCTGTCCGCCACGTGAAAGCGCCCACACCCACACCTGTCAGGTACGACCTCCGCCGTCCAATTAGGCCTCAGGCATCAGGACTTCCTGTCTCAGAGGTGAAATGATGAAAACAGATCATTATTACTAACTGACCCGGTCCTGCTGGTCCGGTCTGATAAACATCTCAGACCATCAGTCAAATTTTGGGTTCAGTTGACCATCTGACAGGAAGTCCGTCCAAAGACCTGAGACCTGGACTGTCGTGGTCTCTTTTCTTAGTTGTAGTCAGAACCAGAGCCTCATCTGGATCAGCTGCAGCTGTTCAATGGTTTTATCTGTCGGACCAGTTCTTCCATTAAACCCGATTCTCCGTCTGCAGACCCGTCTCTCCCTCCACCAGACTGTCCGTCTCCCCCATCAGACCCGTCAAATCTCCTGTGATCACCAGGAAACAGGTGAGCACGTTCACCTGCAGACACCTGACCCGTTAACGCTGACGTCACTGACACTCACGCTGTAACTCCTCCCCCAGGTGTCGGCTGCTGCTGAGGTCCTGCCCCCCTGGAAGCAGGGAGACTATGTGGCTGAAGGCAGCTACAGTATGACCAGTATGACCAGTATGATGGGCGTGTCCAGTGTCAGCAGTGCTGCCCAGCTACAGATGGATAAGCACTGGGAGCAGCAGGTCACCGCCACCAGAGAGGTGAGGGGGGGCTGTGATCATGTGATCATTAGATCATGTGACTGTGAATCGTCCTGCTGTCTTTATGTAAATGAGTCCGTTTCCTGACTGTGTGTGAACTTGATGCGTCAGGACCAGCATGTGTCCCACGCCGATAAGACTGTGGCGGTGGCTACTGTGGTGGCAGCCGTGGATCAGGCTCGAGGCCGGGGGCTGGCTGAGGCCGGAGAGCAGGTAGACCCCCCCCCCACCACCACCACCACCCGCCCCCCCAATACCATCACTCCTCCTGCTGCTCAACAGTCACCTCATTTCTCTTCTCTTTGTTCTTCACCTGGTGTTTTTCTTCAGCCATCACCAGCTAAAGCTCATTTCTGCTCCCCAGAGGATGAACCTTTCTCACTCTCACATCCCAATGACCCCCCCCCCCCCCCCCCCTGAAGAAAAGCTAGAAATCAATATTTAATACAAGAATTGAGTTATTACACACACTGTTATTGTTTCATAGTTTTGATTTACATTAATATGATTGGCTGTGACATCACCCACCGGAACCAATAGGAGCGTCCGATGTAGAGAGGTGACTCCAGACGTCACCATCAAAGATGGAGGATGAGAATGGACGGATAAACACACAGAAAGAGTCAGAGAGTCAGACTGATCCAGATCTGATCAGCTGATTCTGTTTAAGGAGGAAACAGGAAGAACCATCAGAGAGCAGCTGATGGAGGAGGAGACTCTTCCTGTGGACTGAAGAGGTTAATGAGCTCCAGGTTCAGTCCATCTCCCCCTGACTCCTAATGAGAGCAAAGTGCATGTTTCCCTCTCATGTTGCATGAAGTGTGACATCATCGATTCACGGCTGTTGATGATGTGTCTTTATAATCTGATCATTTCTTCATCTTTGGCCATTCTGGTTGAATATCTAGCTGGTTTGATGTTGCCATGGATGTCCTGAGATCTATGTGCTGCTGGTTGTGTCTCCAGGCTGGGGGAGAACACAGAGCCGGGGCGGTGGCCACGGTGGTGGCCGCCGTCGACCTGGCCCGCGTACGTCAGCCCGTGCATGTGGAGGGCGGTCGAGCTGAAGAGGAGGGGGCTGTAGAGGTGGTGATGAGGCAGCAGGCGGCAGTGACCACAGAAAAACAAACTGCTGCAGCAGTGACAGTTGAACCGCCGGCTGCTGTCGCCATGACCTCAGAGCAGCGCCGGGTCCAGGTGTCAGAGGTCGGGGAGTTTATTCATGTCAGCCATGATGTGATGTCTGAATGTGACCGAGCTTCAGCTTTCTTAACCGTTGCATCAACTCTGTTGGTTGCTCCAGATTCAGAGAACAACAGAAATCTCCTCCCACGTGGACTCTGGTGTCTCCTCGTCCACAGTCCCTCAGTTCACTGTCTCTAAAGTTTCTGTTCCTAAACATGAATCGAGCTCCGAGGTAAGGGGGGGCGCCGTCATCCCAAAACCTCCATTTCATCATTAACTCACATGCATCGTAACACTCAGGCTCCATCGGGTTCCTCTGTGCTGTGGTTCACTTTGAGCCGGTCACCATTAATAAAATATCCCATCAGACCAAACCACATTACGTCATTTCAATCAAAGCCAATCAGATCTCCATGTAGAAATGATGCGTACGCAACTTCTGTGACATCATCAGTCTCATCCAGTAAAGAATTAGATGCAGTGAAGTGAAAACGTAAAATAAAGAAATCACTGAAATTCAACATGAAACAAGCAGAAACTTCACATTCATGAGATATTATAGAACATTATTATGATCCCGAAATATAAAACTCAAAATAAGAGAAATAAAATATAAACCAGGTTTTATCTCTCCGGCACTGAGATCACACAGATGAATCATCAAGTCTGCTAATGTCAATAAATCAGATTTAATGGTTCAGTGTTTTTTCAGCTCATAAAAGAATCATTTCTGTCATTTTAAACACTTTTTGGGCATTTTTATCAGGATTTACGGTCACCTTCATGAAAATAGAATAATAGTCAGGATGTTAGAGCATTTTGAAGTGAGGGGTTTGAGGAAGACCTGATCTGAGACCAGATGAACATGAACTCCCACTTTGACTCCACGGCTCCTCCCACTAACCCTTGACCTCTGACCTGTGTTTGCCTGTGACCGTGGTTAACGCTCTTCTCGTTGGCTCGGTCAGGTGTCCATCGCCGGCTCTGCCATCGCCACGCTGCACAAAGAGCTTTCTTCCCCCATCCCTCCTAGAAAGATCACCAAACCCGTCAAGTCTCCCAGTCCGTCTCGCAGGGCGGCGGTGGAGGTGCGAGTGACACCGGAGCCCCTCCCCCCGCCCTTTAAAGACGTCAGATATCAGAGTCAGGTTGAGTTGCGGAGGGGTGGAGCTTATGCAATGAGTGAAGAGGAGTTTGAGGACTGGGAACCTCAGGTTGGTCTGACGCCCCTTTGCTGTCATCCTCCCTCCATTTTCCCCCCATTTAACCCCCTGTGGTCACCTGTGCCCCCTTTTCACCGCGGCCAATCACACGCTGCCTTCATGAAGAATCCTCTTCCTCTTCCTTTCTTCACCTGTTGATCCATCCATTCTCTTTCGGGGTTTTATCTGTTCTAACCAGTCTCCGTCCCTTCATCCTCACAGAACGTCTGCTGACAAACTGCTGTCATCTGACAGCTGACATGTTGTTATTGTTGTTGTTGTTTTCAGGAAACTGCCGCTGTGCCCAGCAGAGTCCAGGAGCCCATTGTTCCTCCCACTCTTGTTGCTGTAAGTACCTCCACCTGTCCACTTCCTGTCTGCCTACAGACTGAATGATCAACCATCGGTGCCCTCAGTGTCTCCAGGTTAACAGTTCCACTATTTCTGTCCCCAGGGCCTGAAGAACGTGACGGTGACGGAGGGCGAGTCTGTGACGCTGCAGTGCCAGATCAGCGGTCACCCGGCTCCGGTCATCATGTGGTTCAGAGAAGACTACAAGATCGAGAGCTCCATCGATTTCCAGATCAGCTACGAGAACGGATTGGCCCGGCTGGTGATCCGCGAGGCCTTCGCCGAAGACAGCGGCCGCTTCACCTGCACCGCCACTAACGAGGCGGGAACCGTCAGCACTTCCTGCTACCTGCTCGTCAAAGGTAATGGGGCAGATCCTGAACAAAAGGCCTGGACCTTCAGATCAAAGCGTCACTACAGAGCTCCAATAATATAAACTTCACCTTCTGTTGTAGTGTCAGAAGAAATCGAGAGCAGGGAGGAGACGACTGTCACTGAAGTTGGAATAACACAAGCAAAAACGTGAGTCGCAGATTTATATTTCCATGTTTGTCGAGCTGCTCGTCCATCCACATCCTGACCGAGTGTCGCTTCCCTTCAGTGTCACTGTGGAGACGAAGGAACAGACGGTGTCAGAGGTCACGACAGGAGAGTCTGCTGCTCCTTTCTTCATCAAGAAGCCCAGCGTTCAGAGGCTAGTGGAGGGAGGAAGCGTCCTCTTTGAGTGCCAAGTTGGAGGAAACCCGAAACCTCACATCATCTGGAAGAAGAGTGGAGTGCCACTCACCACCGGATACAGGTACAAACCTGTCAGCCTCTTTCTGACGCCATCTTGGACTCAAGGAAAACAGTTTCTATCATTTTATATGACAAATGATTGACCAATAAAATGTCTGGCAGGTTAACTGAGGATGTAAGTAATTGCTACTTTCAGCTCGAATATTAATTTTCTTTAACTGTTCTCTGCCATCAGATATAAAGTTGCCTACAAGAAGGACACTGGAGAATGCAGGCTGGAGATCTCCATGACCTTTGCTGATGATGCTGGAGAATACTCCATCTTTGCCAAGAATCCTCACGGGGAAGCCTCAGCCTCTGCCACCCTGCTAGAGGAAGGTAGTCAGATCTGATCATCCAGATTCAAAAGGTTTCTTCTCTTTTAGAAATCAGTCTGAATCCAAAATAAATCAACCTTTGTGCATCTGTTCAACAGAGGAATATGAAACCTACATGAAGCAGCATGATGTGACATATAAAACCGAAGTGGCGACGACGACGACGGTGGTTCAGGAACCTTCTGTGGTCGTGAGCCAATATGAGCTGGAGCAGAAGATGGTGAAAACTCCCATGAGCTTTGTCTCAGAATCAGTACGTTCTCTGTAAAGATCTTTGGTGCTATGACCAGAAGATTATGAAGAAGTCCCATGAATCCCATATTTAACACCTTTATTTGCAGGAATTCCTCATTTCGGCCTTTGAAGAGAGGATCATCCAGGAGATTGAGCTCCGTATCATGAGGATCACCTACAGAGAGCTGGTGACGGAGGACGGAGAGCTGATGGTGACAGCAGCAGAGGACGAGGCCGTGCAGCCGGCCTTTGACACTCCAGTCAAAAACTACAGGATCGTGGAGGGAATGGGCGTCACTTTCCACTGCAAGATGGCTGGAAAGCCACTGCCAAAGGTGTGAGGTCAAAATGTTGCAGAATAATGTTGGATGTAAAATAGTGTTCTGCACTAGTATGCTGATTATTAATAATCAGCATATCTCGGGGCACCAACCTGTCATCAGGGGCCGATAACCAAACTGACAAACTGAATTCAGTCTCAGAAGGAACTCAAACATCGACTGTTATGAATCCAGCAGCTGAAACAACGACAGATTAGATTAGAATAGGATTTATTCACAGCAGTAATTATTTAAAATAACGATAGATTACAACAGCCACAGCAGTCACAATGGTGTGTGTGTGTGTGTGTGTGTGTGTGTGTGTGTGTGTGTGTAGGGGGAGGAGTTAGAGAGAGAGAGAGAGAGAGAGAGGGAACACGGCGGCGGGGTTACGTGGGTGACGTGCCTTTAGGAGCCAAGATGGCGGCGGAGTGACGTAGGCTACGCTCTCGCTGGAGCCAAAATGGCGACTCGTCGCGAGATGTGGTTAGCGTGAACAAAGGGGAAAGGGGGGGGCTTGAGATTTACGCGTTACCAAGGCAACCTCCGTGCCTCTTAACGGACGTGAGATCACGCGACCACACCCGACGGCAACTTTAATGTCTGTGTGTGTGTGTGTGTGTGTGTGTGTGTGTGTGTGTGTGTGTGTGTGTGTGTGTGTGTGTGTGTGTGTGTGTGTGTGAGTGAGAGAGAGAGACACGGAGAGTCCACAAAGATCGTCTCTACAGCTGATAATCACAATATAACTCCTCAGTAGCGGAGCCGGCAGACGGAGTCTACCGGGTCGGTATTGGCCCTTAAATAGTGATGATTGACTTAACAGCTGATCGCGGTGAACGACCGACAACAAGGAAACACAAATCTCAGCACTTATGAGTCACTTTAAAATACAGATACAGATACGGCTGCTCTATGCTAACTGTCTCTGCCCAGACATCAGCTTCTTACTTCTCGTTGCTCCGATCCTTCGGAGTTTGAAGGAGGAAGGAAAGATCCACTTCCGGTGTCTGGAGGTCGAGCGGTCCGGGCCTCTCTCTTCTGGCGGGGCGATGTGATGAGTTCCTCGGCGGCAGCAGGGGAAGATAACGGGTGGAAGACGGTTCACTTTAACAAAGTGGGCACGCTTGTCTTTACAGGATGTAAGATCAGCTGATGGCACAAAGATTTATGTCGGTCCAAAAAAGAAAAGAAAAACAACAACAGTCCGTGTGTTTCAGACTGTGACCTCGGTCAAACGTCTGAGGTGGTGTTGCTCCCTTCCGGGGGCCAGGTCATGGAGAGAGCTAGGAGTAGCTCTCTACTGTAACCGGTGCACTGGGAAAAAGCCCCGAGGAGGGTCTTTATTACCCGAATGACGTCATCGGGGACCCCTGCTGAGTGTGCCTGGAGGTGTGAATCGTGGGGGTGGTGGCGCCGTTTCCAAACGGTCAGCGTACTCCGGCTCAGGCTCTATGAGGGACATGTAGACCTCTCTACTGTTCTCTTCAGAGCACATGGAGAGATCCCATCATCAGCGTGTTTAAGTGTCCTTCAGTTTTGGAGAAGCAGCTTTGACTGATGAAGCTCAGACAGCTCTGTACTGCCCGATACTGAGAGGTCTTCTGCTTACATAAAATGATTCTCTGCCTTCTCCCAGATTGCCTGGTACAAAGATGGCGTGCGCATCAGTGCTGGTGGTCGATACCAGATGGAGGTTCTTCAGGACGGACGAGCCAGCCTTCGATTGCCCGTCGTTCTGCCCGAGGACGAGGGCGTTTACACGGCCTTCGCTGCGAACATGAAGGGAAACGCCGTCAGCTCTGGGAAGCTTTATATTGAGCCATCTGGAGCTGTGTCTCCTCAGAGATACACACCACAGCCTGCAGTGCAGAGGATCAGGTAAGACTTCATGATGGAACATTAGATGAATATTGTTTATGAGGAGGCATCATGCTGAAAAGAACCAGGCCAACACGAAAGTTGGCCATCGACACGTTTTGAAGAAGTGCAACAGAAAGATAAAGAACTTACTGGACAAGATTAGTATTTGTAAAACGAACAGGAGATAATTGGCCAAATGAGCCACAATAAAATGTTTGTACAGCTGACAAAGAGCTGCATGTCCGTCATCACACTGACTCCTCTGTTCCTGTGTCAAATTAAACATTTTAACATATCGTACCTTATCACTGGTACCATCAGGTCCACGTCTCCCCGTTCTCTGAGCCGCTCTCCGGGCCGTTCCCCAAGCCTTTCTCCTGGACGTTCTCCTGCCCGCAGGCTGGAAGAGACAGATGAAGCTCAGCTGGAAAGACTCTACAAACCTGTGTTTGTCATGAAGCCTTCCTCAATAAAATGCTCTGAGGGGCAAACCGCCAGATTTGACTTAAAAGTTGTTGGCAGACCGATGCCTGACACTTACTGGTTCCACAATGGTATGAGAAACAAGGTTCAAGATATTCTACAAATGAGCCTTCTGTTGCTTCCTCTAATTAAAACCATTTACTCTGCCCAGGAAAACAAGTGGTAAACGACTACACTCACAAGATAGTGGTGAAAGAAGATGGCATCCAGTCCCTGATCATCGTCCCGGCCATGCCCCAGGACTCTGGAGAGTGGACGGTTGTGGCTCAGAACAGAGCTGGACGGACCTCAATTTCTGTAAATCTTACTGTTGACGGTAAGTTTGCAGCACATTTAATTACACTGAATTAGATGACCTTTGCTGTTATCTGCTCTTAAAACCTGTCTCATATTTCCCCATTTACAGCCCGAGAAAGTGTTTCCCGCCCTCAGTTCACTGAGAAGCTGAGGAACATCAGTGTAAAGCAGGGCACTCTGGTTGAACTGGCGGTCAAAGCCATTGGAAACCCCCTACCTGACATCGTCTGGCTGAAAAACAGCGACATCATCACACCACAGAAGCACCCGCACATCAGGTATGTTAGCTACAAATTACTCTGAACTTTTGAAGGAGATCTAAAACAGTAGAGTTATGATTTAAACGTTCTGATTAATCTACTCAAATGATTTCCTATTCCAGGATCGATGGCACTAAAGGAGAAGCCAAATTCCAGATTCCTTCAGCTTCAGGCTCAGACAGTGCCTGGTACACAGCTACAGCCATCAACAAGGCTGGTAGGGACACGACTCGCTGCAGAGTCAACGTTGAGGTGGACTTTACTGCACCTCAAGCTGAGAGGAAGCTCATTATTCCCAAAGGAACCTACAAGGCCAAGGAGATTGCAGCTCCAGAGCTGGAGCCTCTTCACACGCGATACGGCCAAGAGCAGTGGGAGGAGGGCGACCTTTACGACAAAGAGAAGCAGCAGAAACCTCTGTTCAAGAAGAAGCTGACCTCGGTCAGAATGAAGCGTTTTGGTCCAGCTCATTTTGAGTGCAGACTGACCCCTATTGGTGACCCCACCATGGTAGTGGAGTGGCTGCATGATGGCAAACCCCTGGCAGCTGCTAACAGGCTGCGCATGGTCAATGAATTTGGCTACTGCAGCCTTGACTATGAAGTTGCTTACGCTAGAGACAGTGGCGTCATCACCTGCAGAGCCACCAACAAGTTTGGAGTCGACCAGACTTCGGCCACCCTGATCGTCAAGGATGAGAAGGGTCTTGTTGAGGAAACACAGCTTCCTGAAGGCAGGAAGGGAGCGCACAGAATCGATGAGATCGAGCGCATGGCTCATGAGGGAGGACCCTATGGAGTCACAGCTGAAGAAGAAACTGAGAAAATGAAACCTGAAATTGTACTTCTACCAGAACCAGCTAGAGTGCTGGAAGGTGACATTGCCCGATTCCGCTGCAGGGTGACCGGGTATCCAGCTCCCAAGGTCAACTGGTACCTTAACGGACAACTCATCCGCAAAAGCAAGAGATACAGACTTCGTTATGATGGTATTTACTATCTGGAGATTGTCGATATCAAATCCTACGATGCCGGAGAGGTCCGGGTTGTTGCAGACAATCCCTTAGGTACAACAGAACACACTGTGAAGCTGGAGATCCAACAGAAAGAGGACTTTAGAGCGGTCCTGCGTCGTGCTCCAGAAGCAAAGGCTGCAGAGGCTGTGCATGAGCCTGGAAGAGTTGGATTTGATGTCGTAAAGGTCGACCAACAGGCCGATGCTTCTCAGGAAAGGGAAGTTGTGAAGCTTCGTAAGACACAAAGAATTGTTCATGAGAAAACCTCAGAGGAGTCAGAGGAGCTGAAGAGCAAGTTCAAGCGTAGGACTGAGGAAGGTTTCTATGAGTCCATCTCTGCTGTGGAGTTCAAGTCCCGCAGAAGGGATGAATCTTATGAGGATCTTCTGAAGAAGACTAAAGAGGAGCTGCTTCATCACATGAAAGAGAAAGAAGAGGCAGAGAAGAAGATGATGGAGGAACAGGGCAAACTCACCATCCCCACAATCAAACCAGAGAGAGTCCAGCTGTCCCCCAGCATGGAGGCACCCAAGATCTTGGAGCGCATCGCCAGCAAGACTGTTGCTCCCATGGATGAGGTTCGTTTCCGACTCAGAGTTGTGGGCAGACCAGAACCAGAGTGCCAGTGGTTCAAGAATGGCATTCAGGTGGAAAAGTCAGAGCGTATTTACTGGTACTGGCCTGAAGACAACGTGTGTGAACTTGTGATCAGAGACGTCACAGTTGAGGATTCTGCCAGCATCATGGTCAAAGCCATGAATGTGGCTGGGGAGTCTTCAAGCCATGCCTTCTTGCTTGTGCAAGGTATAGACACTTTATATCAGACCCCTCCAGCAACATTCTCATTGTCTTTTCCTGAGCTGTCTCACATCATATTTTCTCATTGCAGCCAAGGCAGCGGTGAACTTCACCCAGAACCTGGAGGATGCTAGTGCCTGTGAGAAGGACACAATGGTGACCTTTGAATGTGAAACCAATGAACCTTTTATCAAAGTCAAGTGGTTCAAGAACAACATGGAGATCTTTTCTGGAGACAAATACAGAATGCACTCAGACAGAAAGGTCCACTTCCTGTCTGTGCTGGTGATTGAAATGAGGGATGATGCCGAATACACTTGTGCAGTTGCAGAAGACGAGAACATCAGGACAACTGCGAGGCTCCATGTTGAAGGTAATCTTTACATCCACAATCTTCCCATCTTCTCTGTTGATCGGGTGGATTGGGAGATTATGAGTCTTGGTCTTGTTTTGTCTTCAGGCGCAGCCCTGGAGCTCATCAAACAGTTGGAGAACATTGAAGTACCGGAGACCTACGCTGGAGAGTTTGAGGTCGAGCTGTCTCGTGAGGATGCTGAAGGCAGTTGGTTCTTTGGAGACAAGGAGCTCTCTCCCAGCAGTAAATATGTCATGTCCTCCCGCCGAGGAAGACACACCCTTTCTGTCAAAGATGTCAGGAAGGATGACCAGGGTAAATACACCTTTGTATGTGGAGATTTGAGGAGCAGTGCCTCACTGAAGATGAAACGTAAGCAACTTCACACAGTTACTATACAACTTGGCCTCATGAATGTAAAACTTGGTCTGACGTGATCATAATGAGGTTTCTGTGTCCTCAGTGCGCCCAGTGACTCTGATGCAGCCTCTAACCGACCTCACAGTCTGCGAGGGGGATATTGCTCAGCTGGAGGTCAGGTTCTCTCAGGAGAATGTTGAGGGAACCTGGATGAAGAATGGCCAGGCCATCTCCGCCTCTGATCGCATCCATATTGTTATCGATAAACTGGTTCACAAGCTGCTGTTGGAGAATGTTAGCAGAGACGATGCTGCCTCCTACTCTTTTGTGGTTCCTGCCCAAGACATTTCCACCTCAGGAAAACTCAACATTCAAAGTAAGAGTCAAGATTGGATTCAGGTCAAAGTAATACTCACAGCACTTGATGCGTCTTTGGTGATCATTTTTTGTCTTTTCTCCCAGCTATTGACATTGTGGTGCCACTGAAGGACGTGTCCTCCATCGAAGGAACAAAAGCTGTTCTGGAGGCCAAAATCTCAGCTCAGGACATCAGCTCAGTCAAATGGTACCACAACGACAAACTGATAACGCCCAGTGACCGAATCCAGATGGTGGCCAAGGGAGCCAAGCAGCGTCTGGTCTTCACCAGGACCTTCGCCTCTGATCAGGGAGTCTACAAACTGGTGGTTGGCAAAGTCGACACCAGCTGCAACCTGACTGTCGAAGGTAAAACTTGTTTTGATCTCTCATCCTTTTTCAGTCTCCACCATCAGTTTCATCCTCTAATCGTCTGTCTTCTGTTGCAGAGGTACACTTTGTGAAACAAATGGAGGACAAAGTGTGCTCCGAGTCCCAGAACGTCACATTTACTGTTGAAGTTTCTCACGCCGGTATCGACCCAGTCTGGACCCTGAGGGGCCAGCAGCTCAAACCTGGAACCAAATACAAGATGGAGTCTAAGGGCAAGGCTCACTCCCTGATGGTCATTGACACGATGAAGGATGAGGAGGGCCAGTACATGTTCCACGCTGGTGAAAAGACGTCTAGCGCCAAGCTCACTGTCTCCGGTACGTCTAAAGTCTTAAGGTTGTTTTTCAGATGATAATTCAAATGAATGTGACGGTTTTAGGAGACAACACGTCTTATTTCAGCTGCTTTGTTTGTGTCCTTTATGTTCATGTCTCAGCTGATGGGACCTTTATGGGACGGTGAAAGTAAAGCTGGAGAAAATGTCCAAATATTCAATCAATCAGCAGAATTTCACATTTTTCTGAAATGTTTTTCTAACTTATTCTAAATATTCAAATTAATTCTATTGTGATTTTTGTCATATATTTAAACTTTTGCACCCAAACAAGTCAGTTTTTGTGTCATGTGATTTGTGGTGAGATCTGAGACTTAGACTCTCTGTTTCCTTGTCCCGCCACCAGGCGGAGCTATCACACGGCCCCTGCAGGATGTGACGGTGGCAGAGTCTCAGACAGCTGAGCTCGAGTGTGAAGTTGCCAATGCCGACGCTGAGGGGAAGTGGCTCAAGGAAGGTCAGGCCGTGGACTTCAATGAGAACGTGGTGAGTAAAGTGAACGGAGCCATCAGACGCCTCGTCATCGTCATCACCAGACCACAGGACATCGGGGAGTACACCTACCAGGTGGCCAACTCCAAGACCACTGCCAACCTCAGAGTGGAGGGTAAGGCTTCTCACTTTGACATGTCTGAGGGGGAGGAATTCAAATGATTATATTATATTATTATTATTATTATTATTATTATTAAATAACCGGCTCTTTTCTTCTTTACAGCCGTTAAGATCAAGAAAACGCTCAGGAACCAGACGGTGACGGAGACTCAGGAGGCGGTGTTCACCCTGGAGCTCACCCACCCCGACGTCAAAGGGGCCCAGTGGATCAGGAATGGGGTGGAACTTCAGAGCAGCGATAAGTATGAGATCACCTCTGAAGGCCTGGTCCAAACCCTGAAGATCAAGAACTGCAACACACAGGACGAGTGTGTCTATTCCTTCAAACTGGGGAAACTTTTGGCCAATGCCAGACTCAACGTAGAGAGTGAGTCACTGACGTACTGACACATTTAAAAATGTCATGTCTTTTTTTTTCAGCACAATCAGCTTCTCTGAATCAATTAAAGAAAAAAAAGAAAATATTAGTTAAAATGTACAAATTGTTGTGTAACGGTTTTACAGTTTTCCATTTTACTCTTTTAACGTTTCATCACTTTTATTGCAGCAATCAAGATTGTGAAGAAGATTAAGGACGTGACATCACTGTTGGACGGCACCGCCTCCTTTGAAATGAGCCTGTCACATGACAACATCCCCGTCAGGTGGATGTTCAAAGGGGCGGAGCTGAAGTCGAGCGACAAGTGTAAGATTCTGTCGGAGAGGAAGGCGCACAAGCTGATCCTGCAAAACGTCGACAGCAGCAACGCAGGAGAATACACGGCCGTGATTGGACACCTACAGTGCAGTGCCACACTGACCGTGGAGGGTACGACTTATTTACGCAATAATACAGGCAATAAAGCAAATAAATAGAACACTTTTCGAAAAACAATGACAAAATAATAATTGTGTGCTAAATAACAACTTGAAATTTTATAAAGTAACACTTAAAAAAGTTATATAGTTTTTTTAAACTTATGAAATTTAAAGTTTTATTAAAATTATTACAAAATGTGGTCATGTGATAACATTAGTCAGATTTCTATCTTAATTTTGTTGTGCAAATTCATATTGTTCCATTTGTTGTAATATTTGCAGTTTTACATTTTAAATAAGTTTTTAAAACTATATTAAAATTACACTTTATTTGTTATAAAAGATTTTTTTATTCATAGTTTATCATTTTCTTAAATAGATGGAATGTGTATTTTTCATAAATGCATATTTGAACAAATCCAAACTACATTGAAAATTGTTATTAAACTAATTTTGTCTTCTGCTCAGCTCTGCGAGTCACCAAACCCATGAAGAGCGTGAAAGTCCCAGAGACTCAGGTGGCCTCGTTCGAGTGTGAGGTTTCTCACTTCAACGTCCCGTCCACGTGGCTGAAGGACGGCGTGGAGATCGAAATGAGCGAGAAGTTCAGGATCGTGGTCCAAGGAAAACTCCACCAGCTGAAGATCATGAACACCAGCAAGGACGATTCTGCAGAGTACACCTTCATCTGCGGGAACGACAGAGTCTCCGCCACGCTCACCGTCAGCCGTAAGACCACGAAAGCATCACATCCTGTCAGCTCACAGGAATACGATGTGATACCAATGTGACCAAAACTTTTAACCCCCCCACAGCGATCATGGTCACCTCCATGCTGAAGGACCTGAACGCTCAGGAGAGAGACACCATCACCTTTGAGGTCACCGTCAACTACGAAGGCATCACATACAAGTGGCTGAAGAACGGTGTGGAGGTGAAGTCGTCGGACAGATGTCAGGTCCGCAGCCGGCAGCTCACACACTCGCTCACCATCCGAAATGTTCACTTTGGTGATGGAGGAGAGTACCAGTTTGTGGCTGGCTCTGCTGCCACTGCCGCCAACCTGTTCGTTGAAGGTAAAGGCTCTTTTAATACAAAGGTTTGTCCTTCCAGTGAAACTGCCTTTATCTTTGTTGTCCAGGTTTTTCTGTTTTCTAATTTTTAACATATTCAGAATCAGCTGAACCTCAGCTGCAACCACTGCAGCAAAGCATGCTGGGAAGTCTGTTAGCAGTATTTTTAATGTTTTTGCTGTTTTCAGCTCGTGTGATTGAATTCACCAAGAAAATCAAGGAAATAAAGATCACAGAGAAGAAGAAGGCCATATTCGAATGTGAAGTTTCTGAGCCAAACATCCAGGTGATGTGGATGAAGGACGGCCAGGAGCTGGACACGTCTGAGGAACGGTGGGTTCAGGGACACAAGCTCTTCTTCTAACACTGACATGAACCAAAGTATCTTCAGAGGTGAAATATGAATGTTGTGATCACAGGTACACCGTGACAGCAGAGAAGTACGTCCACCGTCTGATGATCCAGACGGTTCGCATGTCTGACGCCGGAGAATACTCGGTGGTGGCTGGATCCAGCGTCTCCAAGGCGCAGCTGATCGTGGAGGGTCGCGACATTCGCATCTCTGAGCCCGTGGAGCGGGAAATTACAGTGAGACTTTGGCTTCTGTTCCGTTGAGATGTGACAGGGAGGAAATATTTAACCAGGAACTTTGAAAGGATTTCAGTCTGAGCTTACTGCTCATTTTATTTTTCATTAAGTTTTAGTGACTTGACTTTCATCTTTACATCTCCATTTCTGAAGTGTTGAACTACGACCTCAAATAAATCAGTCAGAATCTGAATTTCTCTTTTTCTTAAAAACTAGAAATAATAGAAAAAATGCTAAAATACAGTACAGACATAACATACAGAACAAGAAAATAAGAAATGCTGATTCAAATTACCATAATCATCATCTGACTCCGCCCCCTCCTTCTCAGGTTCTGGAAAAACACAGAGCGACGTTTGAGTTTGAGGTCAACGAGGACGATGTGGAAGGTCGCTGGTTGAGGAACGGCATGGAGATCCAGTTTTCAGCAGAGGAGAGGTTCAACTATGTGACAATTAGGAAGATCCACCGCCTCACCATCTCTGAGACCTACAGGAGCGACGCCGGCGAGTACACCTTCATCGCCGGCAAAAACAGGAGCACCATGAACCTGAGAGTCAACAGTAGGTCCAGGAGAGACGGAGAGAGTAACATGAGATGAAATGTGGTGACTTTTACGGTCCTTTGAACCTTCCTGTGTCTCTTATCACCAAATCGTGTGTTTTCTGCCTGGTTCAGTCCCAGAGCCTCCTCAGATCCTTCGTCACATGGAGCCCCAGTCGGTGGAGGCAGGTAAACCGGCTCGCTTCTCGGTGCAGGTGAGTGGCGTTCCTCAGCCTCAGGTCTTTTGGTACAAAGACTCCCAGGCTCTTTCACCGGGCTTCAAGTGCAAGTTCCTCCACGACGGCAACGAGCACACACTGCTGCTGATTGAAGTCTTCCCCGAGGATGCTGCCGTCTACAATTGTGAGGCCAAGAATGACTACGGCACCGCCACGAGTACCACCACACTTAATGTAGAAGGTACAGCAGGAAGTTACATAATGGGGACAAACATGGGAAACATCTCAGACAGGACACGTATTGATGCAGGTTTGTGTTTGTGTCTTAGTCTCAGAGGTGGTCTCTCCCGACTCGGCCGCCCCAATCGCTCCTCCGGTCGTCATCTCGCCCATCGCCAGCACCTCAGTCCGCGAGGGAGAACCTGCTCGCTTCCAGTGCAGAGTCCGTGGAGACGGTAAGAAACATAAATTCTTCAATAGCTGATATCTTCATAGGGAACATGGTAAGTGATGACGTGGAGCAATTAGATTTTCCCCTCAGGACCTGGTGGAGACCAAACGCTGAGCTCAAACAGCCGTAACTCTCAACTTTGTGGTCAGATTCCAAACCTGCGATTATTAAACCACCAATTTCCTGTTGTCTCCGTATAGACCTGAAAATCAGCTGGTTCCACAAGGAGAAAGAGATCAAGCAGTCGGACTTCTTCAGGATGTCTCAGTTTGACGACAGCTGTCAGCTGGAGATCTCCAAGGTTTACCCCGAGGACGAGGGCGAGTACAGCTGCGTGGCCACAAACAACGCCGGGACGGCCTCATGCTCTGCCACGCTCAGTCTTGACAGTAAGTTTGTCCTAGTTTGTCCCTTTTTCCCTGTCTCTCCTGAGGGGACACTGTTCTCCTGGAAGAATAAGGAGCTTTAGGTCAACGACTCAAACTGTTAAAGACAAACAGGTTGAGTCTCGTCTTCAATGATCCAAACTGAACAGACAAAAAACAACAAAGAAAGATACAGCGCAGCCAAAATACCAGACAGGACTCAAATGTGTTGTCCCTCTTTGTGGTAGTTTTTTGTCTTTGTGGTTTTCCAGTGAGGACAGTTTCTTCGTTGTGGTTTGATTCCAATATGTCCTGGTGTTGATTTAGTGAAGAACAGGAAGTCAACAGACCTGTTACCTTTCAGGACGAACTCAAACAGTGGACAGTCCGGCGGAGACTCAGTGGCACATCTCCACCAGCCTCACCAGTATAAAGAAACCCTCCATTGGCCAAAAGCCTGTTTTCATTCAGCCAATCACAAGCTGTGTGGTCCCACATGGGGAGGTGGCCCGTTTTCATGCCCACGTGTCGGGCATGCCGAAGCCGGATATCAGTTGGTTCCACAACTGGCAGCCGGTTCAGCCGACCAAGAACGTGGTGTTTCACTTTGACGAGGTGACCAACACCGCCACGCTCATCATAGTGGACACGTTCTCTGAGCACGCGGGGCAGTACACCTGCAGGGCGGCCAATAATGCCGGAGAGACGGCGTGCTCGGCCACCCTCGCCGTTACCACAGAAGAAGAAGGTAACCTCTGGATCTGTCGTCTGCAGCCAGATTCCCTCTGACATCACGCGTTCCTTTAATTCACTTTCCTCCTGAAAGGGGATGTCCCAAAACTAGACCTTCAAAATATCCTGTCAGGAACGTCATATCATTTTATTGTTGATTTTTCATTCTTTTTTAGGAATAGAAAATCAAAAATAGGAAAAAATAACAAATTCTTGAAAAATCGAAAAATTGGTCCGTGGATTATGGACGAAATATGAAAGAAAACTGTTGGGACATCCCTCCTCCTCCAGGTCCAACTAATCCACTGCTCCAGAGACGTTCCACTTTGAATCCTTAGATCGTCACCTTCCTCCTCCTCACCACTGCAGGAACAAACTCACCTCCTCTCCCTTCTTCAGCCTCTGTCCTCGTCATCCTCCTCCAGACGTCCCGTTTGATGTTAAACCTCAGCTGATGAATTTGTGTCTCGTCACTGACAGAGAAAAATTTTACTGTTTGATGTCATCACTAACATGACCACAGCGTGTCCCCATGATGAGGTCATCAGTGTCTCTGTCCTCTCTGTGGACGGCCCTCTGATGAACTGTGTTCTCTCCTTCCTGCAGTGACTCATGTGAGAGAGCAGATTGAAGCCAAAATTGAGGAAGAAGTCAAAGGTAAGATCACATCAGTTCATTTATCATTGTTGAACCTCCATTTTACTGAGAAACATTTGGAAAAGAGACAGTTTGACCAGATTTCGGTTTCACTCCATTGACTCTGATCTTTGACTCACTGAAGACGGTTCTTATGAGGAGAAACTGTTGATGGAAAATGGATAGAAATAGATGTGTGGATGCATGTTGTATGGATGAGTTGGATTTTAGTTGACCTGCATCAACAGACTACTTTTAGAGTTTATAAATGTCACGATGTTGAACTGTCCCTTTAAATAGTCTGAATTTCTGCTGTTGCATGTCATCTTCATTTGTCGTGATTAAAAATATCATGGTCTGTTTTATTCTACCTGCTCTTCTTTGATAATATTCCTCGGTTTCCCCCAGACGAGCACTGATGAACTTGCTTGTTCCAGTTTTTGACACTTGCGGTTTGCATCCAAAAATGCGTTTCAGTCTGGCATGAAGGTTCCTCTGATCTTTTCCCAGAAAAGGCGCAGGATATGTATCTTTTAAAGCTCCTGGATTTGAAAAGTCCTTTAAAAGATATGGAGGTGTACTGCATCTGGAACTGAGACCTTCCTCCTGCAAAATATTCCTTAGCCTGGCTTGCAGATAGTGGGATGTGATTCCTGTGGTTTGCATTCTAAATAACACCAGTAAACTATATTAGTTCGAATAAACGCCTTCTCACCCAATTTTACAGCTTCATTTGTTGAAGTTTTGGAATCTTCCATATGTTCTGGAGAGCTCTGCTTCTCATTGATACTTGTGGATCATTTATTTCCTTTTAAGTTGAAGGATTAGAAAGGGCGTTTATTCTCCTGTCTGCAAGTCAGGTAAGGGATATTTTAGTATAAAACCAAAGCAATTCTCAAAAAGTTAAACAAGCGAATGTTAGCAGCCCATCTGGGAAATATGCATTTTTAATAATAATAAAATAATTTATGTTTTGAAGAAATTTCCACAGACGAAGGATCAAAACTTCCTGCAGGTTTCTAATAAAAAGAATCAAGTCTTGCGTTTATTCGAACAAATATGGTGAGTGAAATTATTTCTTATAGCATTGTGACTCCCAGCATGCATTTAATATTTCCATTAATGATTCATTTAAATCCTTTTCTCTGTTTTTACCTCTGGAGGCTGTGCTGTTCTGACGGTTGTCTTTCTTTTTGCAGAGCTCTTTTACCACGAGAGCAAAGAAGGCGCCATCAGCAGCCCGCGACACCTGAGAGCAGCTTTCTCCGACACCGAGGACTTTTTGGATCAAGGCCTGGTGTCAGCAAATCGCTGCTCCAGCAGAACATCGTCCATCAGCTCGTGGACAGACAACATCAAACCATCTTTCACCAAAAAACTGAAGTTCCAGTCGGTCCTGGAGGGGGAGCCGGTTGAGTTAAAGTGTAAACTAATAGCTTGCCCTCCACCAACTATCCTCTGGTTTCTTAATAACAGATCTGTTCCTAAAGAGCGTAGACGCAGGATCTGCACTGACAGCAGAATGCACATGCACACCACCAGTCTGGTCATAGATAGTGTGAAAGACAAGGACTCGGGCAGTTACAAGGTAATGGCCATAAACACAGAAGGCTCTGCTGAGTCCACAGCATCACTCTTGGTGTCACTGAGGGAAGAACAGTCTGCGAACTACTTGGGTTTTGTGAAACGATCTGCCAAAGCACACGAAAGCATAGACACCATGGCAGAGCAGAGGAAAGAGAGGAAGATTAGGGTTGACCTCAGGTGTGTGGGGTCTCCATTTGACAAAATGTCCAAAGTCCATCAGGGACGTTCTCGTTCTAAGAGTTCTTTGGTACGAACTGTGTACTTTCGGTCTGGTGTTCATTCGAAGGAAAAAGAGACAGAAAAAGAGTCTAAACGCTTGGAAACGGCTTCTGAGCGCGCCCCCTCCCCTCCCCTCATGTTTGACAGGTCTGAACGCTTTAACGACAGATTCAGTGACATCTACTGTGACCGGCGCACTGGTGCCAGATTCAGTGATAAGTTTAGCGACAGGTGCAGCGACAGGTACAGTGAACGGTTCAGCGACACTGAGAGTCTTCACAATGAGGTCAGAACAAAACTGACCACTCTCCAAAAAGCTGTAAAACAGAAGAAAAGGCTTTCCATCTCCACCATGTCCTCCTCTGAGTTTGACTTGGAGTCGGTTGCCAGCGAGTCAAGCTATGCAGAGTATGTGGAGAAGCTCAGGCTTAAACCTGCCTCTCTGCCTGAAGTCCAGCATTTCAGTCGACATTCAGATTTGGGAGAAAGCCACAGGGAGCTTCAGGCTAAAACCTTCAGCTCTGATCCGGCTGGGCCTCGTGTGAGACATTCATTTGAGCCTCAGTCCAGAACAAGGGCCATCCAGATCATGAGGGGGGAACTGGTTGACACGCTGGTGTCGCAGACAGAGAGGAAATCAGATGGAGCTCATTCACTGGAGGAGAAAGATGTTGAGAGTGTAAGTGAATCTCAGGCTGATGTTAGATTGAAGCAGATGGTCAGTGAACATCACAGTGTTGTTGCTGAGCACAAAGTGGAGGCTACAAAGTCCAAAGCCTCGTACTCTGAAACAGCTTATCCAGAAATTACAGCGAACACAGACAGCAGTGTTCCGGCCAAGGAGGAGATCACCCTCCCAGAATCAACCAGGCCTATGCAAATCACATCTACCAGGGAGAAGTTCCTCAGAGAATCAGTAACACCAGAAGGCATTTCCAAAACAGGTGAGTTGGATGAAAAGGAGGGTTCAGGATCTCTGAGGGCTCAGTACGAACAGAGCCTGGAAGCTGATCGGATGGAGTGTGAGGAGAAACTTCTTGCCCTGCGGATCAGGAAATGGCAGCAAGGGAACAGGGCGTCTGAGGAGGAGCTGTTTCACCCTGAAACTGATCTGCCCCTGCCGGCAAAGACTCAGTACATGGAGCCTGAGGGAAACATTTACACCCAACAGGAAGTGATTGAGAAAAGAGCAACTGTAGACACTGAGGGCCAACCTCTTTTATTCCATAAATCACCTCCAATGAAGACAAAGTTAGTAGATCCAGATGTTGGAATAACATCAACACCAAAGCCACCTGAAGTAAAAACCAGAGGAGACCTTGAACCGGCCCCCTACCTGCCTGTTAAGTCAGTTACAATGGAGAGTAGATTGGAGAAAACAGAATTTGAGGCACCACCCACGATGGCACAAAGATTGCCCAGAACAAGGCCAGTCAGATGTGTCAAAGAGAAGTTGCTCAGTGATGATGTAAAATCTCATGAAGCCTCTGAAAAGGAGAGTTCGGGGTCTTTGAGGGCTCAGTATGAGGAGAGCCTGGAAGCCGATCGGATGGAGTGTGAGGAGAAACTTCTTGCCCTACGGATCAGGAAATGGCAGCAAGGTATGAAAATGTCAGAAGAGGAGGCATTCCAACCTGGAAGTGATCTTCCCATGGTAGCAGAGACTCCGTATGTTGCTCCTGAAGGGAATATTTACAACCAACAGGACGTGGTGGAGAAAAGAGCAGCTGTTGGCCACTCTCCCATGCTGAGCATGAAGTCAACTAATGTCAAAATCCGAGGCGATCAGGATGAAGCCACAGTCATGCTGGAACAAAAATCCCCCAGAATAAAAGCCAGAGCAGCAGACGTCAAAGCTGAGTCATCACCGAAAACAAAAGCAAGAGCAGAGAAGATGTTGTTTGAGAAAACAAAGGAAGAGCATGAGCTCCAGTTGTCAAGAGAGAACATCTCCGAACTAAAGAATGAGGGTGAGAAGTTTGTCAGTGAAGAAGAAGCTTTAACTCAGCGGATAAGGAAATGGCAACAGGATGTTCTGATGGAGCAAGAGCAAGCTGTGGAGACGGAAGCTGGGTGGATGGGGGGTTACTCACCATTACAGACAGAAGGAACTTTTGAGGTTGGAAAAAATGTTGCTGAGGCTTCAGAATCAGTTCCACAACCTCAGGTGGTCTACAGCAGCAAAACCCCCTCGAAGAAAACAGCCAAAGAAAAGTTCCTTTTGACTGAATCAGTTCCTGCAGGTTTCCAAGATCAGTCGGATGAGGTTCTGCAGTGGCCACCTCCCGGCGAGCTGCCGATGGAGGGGCGTGAAACGAGGCTGCAAAGGGACAGCGATTACTTCGTAAGCGAGGAAGAAGCTCTGGCTCAGCGCATCCTGAAGTGGCAACAAGATGCTGTAGAACAAGAAGAAGTTGCTGAACTAGAGACTGAGTGGGCTTTGGATGCTCAAGCCAAACCGTCTGGTGCTAAGTTACCACTTGACGCCATTTCCCCCTTTGATAGTGAACCCCCCCACCACAGTGTCTATTCTACTCAAAGTCAACCCGCTGACCTTCAGTCTCCACACACATCACCTGCTAGTGATACATTAGCAACAAAAAAATCTCCATCTCTTCAGCATCCTGCTGGGTACAAACCATCTCCTCATCAGCCTCCTTTTGCACCAACATATTCTCCTGCACATCTGGATTTACAGCGGCACACAGCTGTGTCAACTGAAAGAGCCTTTGATTTTACTCCTACTCCTGCAAAAGACATGGCAGGGCTTCAGAGACACTCGGCCACCCAAATACCCAGTTTGCCTTTTGAGCAATATGAAGTGGACTCTGCTCAGGAAGCGAGCGTTCTTCAGCCTTCCCAAGAGCATCCCTCAGTCAGGAGACACTGCCCAGAAGATCTGGAAAGAGAAGCAGTGAGGAGGCAGAGCAGGGAGGAGTCCACTATGGCTTTTGATAAATCCAGCAGCCAACTCTTCCAGTTAGAAATGAGAGAGGAGAGAAGGTTGAGAGAAGAATTAGGAACTTCTAGAGAGAGCAGCGAACAGAGCCAACAGAAGGGTTCAGCAAGTGTGAGGAGAGAGCCGAGAAGTGAAAAGCTGGAAAAACTATTAGGCAGCGAAGTGAGTGCAGAACGTCGTGAATTTGGAGCTATAAAGAAGGAGGAGCGAGTCCTGGAGTCCAATATTAAAGGAGACACAAGTGTCAGAGGCTCACATCCAGTATTCATCACAGAAATGTCTTCAGTTACAGTAAAAACTGGTCAGATGTCAGAGTTTACCTGTCAGTTCCAGGGTGATCCTGAACCCACCGTCACTTGGCTCAAAGATGGACACCCATTAGCTCACAACCCTGACTACGACATCATGAGCAAATCTAACAGATCAAAGCTCACTATCTTCTATCCAACCACCAACCACGAGGGGACGTATGACTGTGTCATCACCAATAAATTCGGCAAATCCATCTGCAGTGCCTCTCTCCAGATATCAGACAAAAAGGTGACGAGAAGATCGGACGTCACACAGCAGGTGGTAGTTACACAGGAGCTAGAGAAGGAAGAAGAAAACCAGGACAGCCTCATGGAGGAGCAGGAACTTCGGTCCTACATGGATTCAGGGAAGGCAACGCTTCAAGTGCCTCAGGCAGTGATTCACAGGCACCAGTTCTCAGATGACTCTCTCAGCTCATCAGCTGTAGAGATCAGAATCACTGCCCCCACTCCGATCCCTGAGGTGACGGAGGAAGGCGGTGATGACAAACTTTGGCTTCCAGAGAAAACCGCAGCGGTGCTAAGTGACGAAGGAGCATCTCAGCCTCTCAAACATAAGTTCACCTTCTCCTTTGACGTGGTCAGTGAAGCACCTCACGTTATCAGCGAATCACAGAACAAAGTCTGTTCTGAAGGAAGTACCGCTTTGTTAGAGTGCGTTATTCCAGATGAACCCGCTGCTGAAGTCGAATGGTATTTTGACGATGTTTGCCTGGATGTGTCAGGTGCAAAATACAGAGTTGAGGTAGATGATAAAGTGAACAGGCTGTACATCAACAGCTGTACGTACACTGACACTGGAGAGTACAAATGTGTTGTCAGAAATAAGCTGGGGGAAGTTACAAACATCTCTGATGTGTTATTTCAAGTCGCAGAGCCGGTCCAGTTTTCAAAGGGTGTTGAAGCTGATGGGGATGATGTGTTTCCTAAAGGTCCTGCTAAGGATGGGATCATTCACGTGAAGGATAAACCTGTGAGCTCACAAACCACTTCAGAGGCAGCAGCCAAAGTGGTAAAATCCAGACCCCGGGTATCTAGAGACCCACCAACTCTCTCCGGCTGTGGTCTACAGGCGTCTGCTGCTGTTATTAAAGTTTCTCAGATTAAACAAGCTTTTGAGTCGGACTCTCCAGTTGCATTGATGAATCCAGTTTCTCCAGACGAGCAGAGTAAAGATACACTTTTCCCTGAAGAGTTTATTCCTGCAGTGGCCCACTCCCCCAGTCAGCAGGAACCTGTATGTGTTCCCCAACCTGACTTCATGCATGCAGAAGATATTACAACAGCAGTTCCATGTTCTCACAAAGCTGCACCTGATGTCACTAAATCTATTCATGTAGACAAATCTGTCTCTGAGTTTCCTACCTCCCAGAGGGAAGACAGTAAAATTGGTGTGATACCTTGTGATGTTGAAGAGGAAAGACTTTTAGAGGAAAGACATCATGCAGTTAAACAGTTTGTGGGGGAAGTTCAGGAGTCACCAGAGCTGGTCAGGCCGAGGCCACAGAAACCTGTTATTTCACCTGTGCAGGGGGAGGCAGCTGAAGGGGCGGTGTTTAGAGAGAACATTGTGCCGACTCACTTTGACAGAACCAGCAGCTTCTTTCAATTCCAGTCAGAAAAAGTTCCTGCAGTAAAACGCTCTGTTGGAACGTCAGGTCTAGCTGAAGAAATTAAGTCTAAAAGACATCCTGAGTCCCTTAAACATGAGAGACAACGTGCACCTGCAGGGTCTCCTTCCACTCACAGTGAAGCAGAAATCGTTAGTGTGGGTGGCGCTGTGGAGGAGTCGACGGAAGTGGAAGATAAACTAGGCCTTGAAGGAAATACTGAGGGGTATGTTCAGACCCCTGGTGGGGAGCGAATGAGTAAGGAGCTTGAATCTGTTGGTGAGGAGCTGATGGTCTTCCCACAGCCCTCTTTGGACAAACCCACCAGGACTGAGCTTTCTTCACCCCCACAGCCCTCTTTGGACAGTGGCGTCTTCCTCAGTATGGCCGACTCCGAAGCCAGCATCACTAGAGATGCAGAAGGGTTGGTGGCTGAAGATGTGGTTCAGCCTCATCCACAGATCCTGGATCAGGATGTTCAGATGAAGGCAGAACCTCAGCCACTTATTGTGAAGCCAAAAGTAGACTTAGTTGGCAGAGTTCAGCCACTCTGTCTGTCTGTGGATGCTGCTGCCCAGAGACACGAGAGAGGTGATTCAGAAAAGGCCTCAGCAGCTGAAGCTGGAGCAGCAGCAGCCGTCGGCTCCATGGTAGAGGAGGAGGTAACGTTTGGTGCTGTGTACGACTACTACAACCCTCCAACAGACTGGGGTCGACCCCTGTCCCCTGAGTCTGAGATGTCCATAGAGATCGGCAGTACTGTGAGTGAAGAAGTAGCTGAGGTAGCTGAGAGGTTCTACACTCCGGGCTCATCTACCGAGGCCTCCCAGCCAATTGCAGAATCCTTCCACACTCCCAAGTCTCCCCTGTCCTTCCATACTCCCAGTTCTGATACACCTGGTGGGTTCATGACTCCTCAGGAGTATCCCTTCTCCCCTGTGGAACACAAGAGACCTTCCACTGGAGACTCCAGTGAGATGTTCTTTTCGCCGGTTCAGTTCCTGACATCTCCTGCCGATGAGGGCATGGAACTGACACCTCTTGGAGTACATGTGGATGACAGTCAGTCCCTTAGCAGGGGTAGAGGGTCGTTAGCTCTGTCCAGCCTTCAGGAGAAAGTACAGGGAATTCCTCCCGCCTTCCTCAAACCTCTCATTAAGAAAAGAGTGTTTGAAAACGACTCCCTGACGTTCTCTGCTGAGGTGTTTGGACTTCCTTCTCCTGAGGTCAAGTGGTTCTGCAACAAAACCCAACTGGTGGCAGATGACAGAGTCAAAATGGAGAGAGACGGTGATACCATCTCTCTGACAATTCATAATGTGACTAAAGCAGATCAGGGCGAGTACATATGTGAGGCTGTGAACTATGTTGGCGAAGCCAGAAGTGTTACTTTGGTGGTCGTCATATCACAGGAAGTGAGGTTCATGCCTGCCCCACCTGCTGTCACTCATCAACATGTGATGGAGTTCGATGTGGAGGAAGGGGATTCCTCTCGTTCTCCATCTCCTCAGGAGATTTTGCTTGAAGTAGAATTGGATGAAAATGAGGTGAAAGAATTTGAGAAACAGGTGAAAATCATCACCATTCCCGAGTACACTGCTGACAACAAGAGCATGATTATATCTTTGGACGTGTTACCGAGTATTTATGAGGAGGGCGCCGTGGACTTTGTCTCCCAGGAGCACGATGATTTGAAAATAGCTTTTGAGGTGACAGAAATGCCTCCGAGATTCATTAATCCCATCTGTGACATGGAGGGCCCGGAGGGAACAACCGTCATGTTTGAGTGCTCACTCATGGGTATCCCATCTCCCATTGTGTCCTGGTACAAAGGGGACAAGAAAATTCCTCATAACAACAAAAAATACTTGCACTCATCAGACGGAGACAACCACTTCCTGAAGATCTGTAAAGTGTCGACACAGGACAGTGGAGCTTATACCTGCAGAGCTATTAACGTTGTTGGGGAGACTCTTTGCAGGGCCTCCTTGGTGGTGCTCAGTGCCAAAATGTTCTCAGGGAAGACCAGAGGCAGAGAGCTGACTGCCGTGTCTCTAGGAAGCGCCAAAGTTCAGCCTCAGAAGTTTGACCTGATGGTTGGCAACACGTCATTTGATGGTGAACAGGTGTCAGAGATTGAGCTTGAGTTTGAGTTTGAGCAGGAAGCTGATGAGTCTCAGCGGGCTGTCAGGCTGATGGCCAACACCGACAACGAAACCAGTGAACAGGGAGAGAAATACGTTAGCATTAACTTTGATGTATTTGCTGAGCCAGCAAAAGATGACAAGATCGAGTTCAAAGGGAAGTCCTCTGATATGTGTAGTTTCCAGTTCCAGGTGACAGAGACTGCCCCGAAATGTGTCATCCCACTGACTAATGTCACAGCGGCAGTCGGGACGCCCGTTATCCTTCAGTGTCTGTTTACCGGGAAACCAAACCCCACCGCCGAGTGGTACAAAGACGGACATCGTGTCACAGACAGCAGGTGTATCATCCAGGAGAAAACTGCAGGACATTTCAACCTGCTCATTACTAACGTGACCCAGAGTGATGCTGGCGAGTACAAGTGCAGAATCCAAAACTCAGCAGGCTGCATCGAGAGCACAGCGCTGCTCAAAGTGTTTTAGAGGCTGAAGGGCTCATCGCTCAAAGAACAGACATATCAGGTTTAAGTCTCCTGAGAACTTGAAAGGAAAATGGCCGGACAGATAATATTGACATTGGCTTCTCTAAGGAGTGAAGCAAAATATTAAAATGAAAAGAAAATGTAAGATTTATTAGCTGTTGAAAGGTTTTCTTTGTTTTCTGGTGCAGTTCTTCGTCGTCACTGAGACTGAAGCTGTCGCTGAGTTTATTGTCTTTTTCTTCCCGCATAGAGTAAAGCTATGATAGGCCACATTCAGCAGGAGAGGTGAAATGATTTCTGGGTAATAATGTAGATGTCATAGATGTTCGTTTTATGTGAGATTTGAAAAACAGTTTTGGGCTTCTGTTGTGTTTTAGCAGTCTGTTTTTAACATCGTAGTCACACCAAAGATAATAACAGCTCAAACTCTGAATATTAGATCCATGTGGAAAAGTCTGAAAAACAAAAAATATTCACAACAACACCTTTTTGTTGAAGTAGTGAGGTTTCCTCACTGAGAGGTAACTTCTTAAAAATATATTCCAAATATTGAGCATGAAATACAAGAATACAGCCGAGTGACTCTCCAAGCTGGCACTGAAATAAAAAAAAGAAACCAGTCATTTAAAATCAAACATCAGGAATATCAAGAATATATTTTCATGTTGCATTTTTGGAATTATTCAGTTTGTGCTGCCGCATTTTCTTTTGGGTTTTTTTTTTTTTTGTGTGTTTGTGATCTCAAGGAAAGATGGTTATTCTCTAGTAGACAAATTTTGAAAATGAATAATACTGTGAAACTTTTCTAAAACTCAAAGTTTGAATGTTTTGTAAATATGTGTAATTTTAGAGGTGCAGAGTAGAATTTATTAGTAGAATAAGCCAAAGAAATCTGCATTGAGATGGAAATTCATGGTTTATTTGTACAGATGCCATGTTGGTTTGTCTCAGAGTTTATATAATAAAATATTTCTGGTCTAAGGCTGAAATCTGAGCTTGTTTTTGTTTTTGGGTTTATTTGTTTGGTTTAAAACAGAACAAAGCCCTTTGTGTCATTTTCAACCTCAGACGAGATGTTCAGTGACTTCAGTGAACATCTCGTCTGTTTCACCACCTCACTTCGATAAGTACACACACATATATAGAAGAGTATCACTGATATTTTTTACTTCTCTGGGATTCACACGCTTTGTTTCTTAGGTTTATTTTTACCATTTTAGTAAATACAACAACAACAACAATAATAATAATTAAATTGCTTTGTGAAATCCAAAAGCCAAATATATACACGGAGAAATAACACAAACTTTTGTGTTATCACAGCGATTGTAATATAAAAGCAGAAAAATCCCTTTCTTCAGACGGGAAAAGGTTCATTAGTCAAATATTCGTTTGGGGGAAATTTTCTTTTTTTCTCTTTGTCCATCCGTCATTCTTAAAAAAAAGTGAACTCACATGAACTGTTTCCCTTTTTAAAGATTACACATTAGCACTAATAATAAGTTAGATGTTTTAGTCCAGTAGGACTGTCCTCCTTCAATGACTTAGTCAACAAACAGGTACTTAGAATATTTGAATCTCAAATTTGATATTTATATTTTCTGAGGATTAGATATGAGGAGTATTTAATGAGTGTTTAAAACTGTGAGACGACTGAGACTTTCTGTAATGAATTCACTGTTAATATCCTGCGAATATTGTCATCAGTGTTGCTCAATATTTCCTGACAGAATGTTCTAGCACCACCATCACCACTGTTGAAGAGCAAGAGGAAACCTTCTACACTGGTGTCCAGTTACCACAGAAAACCAAAACACTTGAACTCAAGCCAGAGTCCAAACGTTACTCTTCCTCTTTAGAGAGGAAAAAAGAAAAGCCAGTCTTCCTCAGCCAACTCTCTCCGGCAGCTGTAAGCAGCGGAGAAACAGCCAGGTTCACCGTCAGAGTGTCCGGCTTTCCAAAGCCAACCGTTCAATGGTCACACAACGGAAACCTTATTAAGAACTCCACTAAATATCAGCTGATAGAGGAGAGGGAGGAGTACACGTTAGTCATCACCAAGGTCACGACTGAGTTCGAGGGCGAGTACTCCTGCACTGCCACCAACAGATTTGGAAAAACAACGTGCACCACGTACCTCGAAGTGAAAAAGACCGATGTTAGTCAGGCAGAGAAATGGGTTGAGAAGATGTTTAAGGTCACAGGTCAGCCGCCAAATTTCACAGCTCAGATCCAGCCTGTCAGGAGCGCAGAGGGAGCAGAGGTTTGTTTTAGTTACAAAGTCGGTGGTGATCCGATGCCTGACGTGAAGTGGCTCAAAGGTGCTTTCCAGATCCAGAGCAGTAGAAACTGTATTATTACGACCAACCCAGATGGTTCAGGCTCCATCAGCATCAAGAGTGTGAAACAGGAAGACGCTGGCTTTTATACCTGTAAGGCCTCCAACACATTTGGGGAGGCGTCCTGTGGTGCCGAACTTGTTGTGTTTCGGGAATCAGTCTCAGTTTCTCACAAACAGGAACAGAAGACGGTAGTTCAGAAGAAAGGCTATAAGGCGTCAGTGACAGAACAGGCAACCGAGTCTCGCTTGTACCAGGTCAGCCTTCCAGGCCAGGACAAGATCAGATCAGACCAGATGGTTTATACCATTGGCACTGAAGACCGACAGATCATTCCCAGTGAGCAGGTGGCTTCCCTGACAGATCTCGATATTTCTGCTGCAACAGTCCATCGTGAGCAGCTGACCCACCAGGCAGCCGTTCTCCAGACTCATGAGATAGAGGAGAGAGTGTCCGTGGTCTCCTCTCATCCAGCTCAGGTCTCAGCTGTTCCTGCAAAACAGCTTCATATGGCAGCGTTCACGTCATCTGTTCAAGAGAGTCAGGATGTCACAGAGCAGCACTGTGATCGCATTCAGAGCCCCGAGGTCATTGAGCTTCAGGTGGCTCGAGAACAGAGGTCAAAGGTGATGTCAGCTGTAGCTGAGGAGCTCACCCCACTCTCTAGTGTTAGCATTGAGCCTCTGGCTGACAGGAAGTCTGCCAAACTCAAACCCACTTCAGAACCGAAACATCTTGTGAGTGGCCATCAAGTCGAGTCACAGCTGCCCATCCTGAAAGAGCAGTCTCGGGAAATCCCCGGAGCACAGGAGGAGAAGGGCTACAAGGTGAAGGAAGGCGTTAAGATTTTATACTCAGCACAGTCTGCAGAAAAGCGAGTACTAGCAGAAGGTCATACAGCAGAACTGGCAACGGCAGATTCTGCTGTGAAGTCTTCCATTAGAAAAGAACAGCATCAAACCATCATGGCCTCGGTGAGCGAGTCCAAACAGACTCTTTCCAAGGAGTCTGAATTCTCCATGCACCGGCCATCTGAGGAGACAGCCCGTCTGTCTAAGGATGAAATGATGAAGGCAGCACTCATGGCTGAAGAGAAGCAAATGCTGCAGGCTGAGCCAACACAGCAGCTGCCAAGTCTAGACAGCGCCATGTCCATTCAGTCACAGGTGGAAGGGGAGCAGGTGTTACATCTGCAGGTCATCACAGACCAGGACCTCCTTCCATCTGAGAAGAGCTTCACCTGTGAGAAACCGGAACCAGAGCAGGCAGGAAGCCGGAAGAGTCCCACTCTGCTTCACTCTGTCAGCCAGGATGAGCAGAGGACAGTGGTTTGTGAGGACACGTCCCAGTTTGAGGCCAAAGCGAGCGCCATGAACATTCAGCCACAGAAAGAGCCTCCGAGTCTGCTGCATGTGCAGTCAGCCCAACCTGTGGAGGCTCTTCCTAAAGAGGGTGTTCTCATAGTTGAGAAGCCCGACCAGCAGGTGGCAGCACAGAAACAGGAAAAGACAAGAAGCCACGCAGCCACCACTGAAGAGAGGAGGCCGCTCACAGCAGATTACCACACACAGCTGGATTTGTCTGTGACTGGAGTTCAGTCTCACCTTCGGACTGAGCCCAGTCCTCAGAGCGTCCTCCAGCTCTCCTACCAGCCAATGCTGCTGCCAAAGGAGACACCAGTTACGACTGACGTCAAGCAGCAGCGAGCTTTGGTGCAGAAGGAGGATCGCTGGAATGTGATGCATGTCACAAGTGTGGCAGAAAGTCAGGCCTTAGAGGAGGGTCACACTCAGAGTCTCACAGATGTGGACAAATTCACCGGCCAAATGGCTGTAGAACCTGAAGTTCCCTCTGAGCCCGTCCAGGTGGAGGAGAAAGAGATCTCCACTGAGAGCAGTGTGCTTCTAGAGGCAGCAGAACAAGACTTTGCTGTTCAGATCCAAGAGGGTCAGTCAGTCAGACAGTCGATAGTGATGGATGAGAAGCGAGTGCTCAAAGGTGAGACCTCTCAAGAGATCACCAAGTCTGAGTCCAGTAAAGTGGTTGTTACCACTCAGCCCAAACTGTCTCTCATGGTATCTGAGTCCAAAGACAGCACAGCTCTTCCTAAAGAGATGACCTTTGTGCTTCAGATCCCGAAACCATCCAGTGTTAATATCCGGCATCAGCTCAGAGACGCTCTTCAGTCTGCGGTGGCCAGTGACCAGCCGGTGCTACTGGCTGATGTTGTAGGCAGATTACAGGCCGTAGAAGTGCAGGAGGTCAAGGTTCAAAGAGAGCCCAAACGGGCCATGTTCACGTACCTCATCACAACAACAGGTGCCCCAATGGAGATCACTCTGGCTTTTGAAGGCAAATACCCTCAGACAGCCGACCTCAGAACTGAACTCCAGGCAGCTTTCCACTCCATTGTGTACCAAGAAGCTCACGTTCTTACGTCAGAGCAACCAGGCACCATGACCCTAGACAAACCTCAGCGGGCGCAGGTCACCTCAGCCAGTTCTAAACAGATGTTGTCCTCAGTGGTTGAGACGGTAAATGTGGCAGAGAGTACGGTGGATCTCACTACCGTAAAGTCTCACGCTGCTGCGCTTAAGACGGAGTCTAAGATGACGGTTGAACGTGCTGCAGCAGGTCAGCAGGTTGTGGTGCAGAAATCCAAAGCAGCAAAGGTGGAACAATCCATCTCATCTGAGATCGAGATTTCCACTGAGGCTCACATGGCGTTTGAGCAGTCGGTCCAGGTGTCTAGACAGGAAGTCATGTCAGTGACGACAAAAAGGCAAGAAAAAGATATCGGTGCGACTATTTTTACCACGTCCCTGCCTCCCGTCACCGTCCCCGTAGAACAAGTAGAGCATGTCAGCATCCAGAAGGAGCACAGGGAGGAGATCTTCACAGAGGAGATCACAGTGTCCAGGCCAGAACAGAGAGAACAGCCTGTAATAGTCGGCTCCCTCGAAGACATATCTGTCGAAGAAGACAGTGAAGTAACCTTTAGCACCACCATTAAGTATGTTACAAATGTAAACTGGTTTTTTAACGGACAGTTAGTGAAATCTGGCGAAGAGTTCAAGTGTTCCAAAGACCACGACACATACACTTTGGTTATCAACAAAACTGTGAAGGAGAAGCATCAAGGAGAATATGTTTGTGAGGCTGAGAATGAAGCTGGCAGGACTACAACATCTTCGAGGCTCACTGTGGTCCCAAGAGGTTTGACAGAAAAAATAATGTGTCATTCACCCATCCATTTCTCTGAGAATCACTAATCATTCAAGACCTCTGTCCTCACATGAAACGATGCATTTGTTCGTGTCACTTTCGTCTCTATATTCATTTCATAGCTCAGCATGAGCCACCAGGGGGCGCTGGATGGTACTAACTCACCCGTCTTGTTTGTTTCATTTCACTTTATGGTCAGTAACGGCCTGAAGGCCAGAACGGTCACAGTCCGGTTTAGCTTAAAGCGCTTAAGCAGCTCGCTGTGATGTTTCTGAGTCTGGCCTTCAGGCGTCTCTCATGGTTTCCCATAATCACTTTGGCATGTCGGTGGCGACGGATTTCTTTGTTTTATAGCCATAATCTGTCACATTCTCTCTCTCTGCATGGTTCAGGGCTTCAACCTGACATCACTTCATCTTTCACATTATTTCTCCTCCCTTTAGCAGGAACCCTAGCCCCATGAGAGGCACCCTGTGTGAAACCATGGGGCTAAAGTTCTTGCTGTTTTTCTTCTTCACAGTCACTTCTGACTTTCCTTCCTCCATTGCTGTACATGCCACCATTTCTGTTCTGTCAGTTTTTTGAATACAAACAATTTATTTCTTTCATTTCATTATTAACATTTCCCTTTTAATCTGTCTGTGCGCCGCAGTGCCGCCAGTCTTTAGGCAGAAAATCACACCTCTGGAGATTAACATCGGCAGCCACGCCAAGTTTGAATGTGAAGTTGAGGAGACTCCAAACGTGACCTTCAAATGGTACAAGTCTGGTGTTGAGATCCGACAGAGTGAGAAGTATCGGATCATCAGCCGCCACACCAATTCCTCTCTGGAGCTCCTGAACCCGGTCAAAGCAGACAGCAGTGATTACACCTGCAAGGCTTCAAACCAGCACGGCACCGACAGCTGCACCGCCTCGCTCGTTGTCACCGGTAAGGTCCCAGTGGGAACGCTCGTAAATGATCCGTCTGCCTGTATATGTCTTTGAGAGAGAGAGAATTATATGTATGTCTGCACTTCACCCAGTATCACTGCGCTGCAGCGTAGAAGGTTTGTCAGATTTGGGGACGATATAATGATGCTGCGGATGAAATCTTCACATGTTTAAGATTACCTTCATCAACACGATGGGATGGCGTAGGGTAGATTATTGTGCTGTTGGATTTTTGCTCTTTAAAAAACACAAAAAAAATGTTTGCTGAACTTTTCTTCATGTTTTACCTGCTCTCCATAGAACTGTACCCACCAGTGTTTGTATCGAAACCAGAGCCAATGACTTTATATGTGGGCAAACCAGCTGTGTTTCAGTGCACACTCACTGGATCCTCACCCATGGACGTTGTCTGGCACAAGGACAACATAGCTGTCTCCTCTGAAGGAAACTATGTCATAAAATGTGAAAGGAACAAGTATTCCCTTCACATTAAAAGTCTTGAGCTGACCGATGCGGGAGTGTTCCTATGTAAGGCCTCCAACAGCGTCGGCACAGCAACCTTCACCACAGAACTCAAGGTTATCAACAAGCCCAACTTTGTTAAGACCATTGAACCGGTCTCAGCTGCTATCAATGACCTGCTGAGGCTGGAGAGCCAGGTGGACGAGGACACTGGTGTTACTGTCACCTGGACCAGGGATGGCAAAAAAGTCCACCAGAGCATGGACTGTAAACTGTCCTTTGAGGACAAGGTGGCTGTTCTAGAGATAGCCAAGTCCAAAGTGAAAGACTCTGGGAAATATGTGTGCACAGCCACAAATGAGGCTGGGAGCTCATCCTGTGAGGCTGTGGTGACAGTTCAAGGTAAGATCTCGACGGTGATCTTTCATTAGCTGTGATGAAGTCATGTCCCTCTTGAAATGAGCTGGTGGTTATTGCTGTTTTCAGCCGACTGCAAGCTGATGCTAACACTGTGCACTGCCATCTCTGTGTGTTGTCTTCTGCCTCTCTCTTTCGGACTTTTCTGTCTTGGTGATTATGTTCTATGATTGTCTCTTTTGATTATGTTTGAAAATCTTGGTGATTTTGAACTAAACTCCTTTCAGAGCCCCCGACCTTTGTCAAGAAAATGGATCCTAAGTTTACGTGGAAACAGGGAATAGCTGCACGTTTACAGTGCACCATTAAAGGCTCACCTGAGCTTCACATCCACTGGTTCTGGAATGAGACTGAGCTCAGCGATGGAGAAAAACACAAAACCTCTTTTAAGAACGGTGTTGCTACTTTGGAGATAATGAACCTTTTGGTCTCAGACAGCGGGAGTTACACCTGTGAGGTGTCAAATAAAGCCGGCAGTGAAAGCTGCAATACCCTCATAGCTGTTAAAGGTTTGTCAAATATTACATTACTCTTTCTGTTCAATTTAGAAAACTTTCGGTTTTAAACTGTATACTTATCCTTTAAATCCAGAACCGCCATCTATTAGAAAAGAGCTGCAGACTCTGGAGGCGGTGAAGGGAAAGGCAGCTCAGCTGGAGTGTGAGGTCACAGGAACAGCTCCGTTTGAAATCAGCTGGTTAAAGAACAGGAAAGTGATCAGCGGTGATCAGAAATATAAAATAATCTCCCAGGATTCCTTGTCAAGGCTGGAGATCCAGACCTTTGAAAGTGCAGATGTTGGAGATTATCAGTGTGTCATATCCAATGATGTGGGGAAAGTCACCACGAAGGCCTTAGCCAAACTTAAAGGTTAGTAAACCGGTTATGGAGTGAGCTTTAATCTCCTTCAGACACACTTTTATCTAACAATGTGTTTTATAGAGCCCCCGGTTTTCTCAAAGAGGGTTGACAGCACCATAGCAGTGCTGGGAAATACAGTCAAACTCCAAGCAGCCATTAAGGGCTCGGCCCCCATCACTGTAAAATGGATGAAAGACTCTGAAATACTGAGAGATGAGGATCCAAATATCAAGATGGTGTTTGAGAATAATGCTGCCAGCTTGTCAATAACAACTGTGGCCATCAGCCATGGCGGGAAGTATTCGTGCCATGCTGAGAACGAGGCTGGGCAACAAAAATGTGAAGCCACGTTGACTGTACAAGGTCAGATCTTTGGTTCAGACATAATTTTGGAGATTTTAGCTGCTTTAACTCTAACTTTAACTAACGGGTTTGTCTTATCCCAGAACCTGCCAGAATCGTAGAACCTGCTGAATCCATTAGTGTGACTGCTGGAGATTCGGCCACATTGGAGTGCACAATTTCTGGAAGCCCAGAGCTGAAAGTGAAATGGTTTAAAGATGGAAAGGAGATGATCAGTGGCCGAAAATATAAGATGACTCTGAAGGACAATATTGCCACCATGAAAATTCTTTCGGCAGAAAGAGGAGACACGTCAGATTACAAGATCGAAGTGTCAAATAAAGTTGGGAAGGCTGAGTGCACATGCTCAGTCACTGTCTTAGGTTGGCTCCCACTTTCTGCCTCTTTTACACAAGTCAATAATAGCTTCTTAAAAAAATTTACACTTAGTTTTATTTTTATTCATAAATCCAAAGAAGCAGACAGAACTGCATTCTCATGTTTCGGGACAATAAGCTCAGGTCTTAAAATTAAAGCTTGGAAGTAGACTTGACTCTCAGTAAAGATGATGATGGACGTGATCATCGAGCAATTCTGCTCAAAAGTGAAACTGTTAATGCATTAGATGTTTTTTCTTCAACAATCAGATCGGATAATGCCTCCAACGTTCACCAAGTCGCTGAAAAGAGTTGATGGAAACATCGGTAGTGACGTCTCCATGGATTGCAAAGTGTCTGGGTCCCAACCCATGACCATATCTTGGTTCAAAAACGACCAGGAGATTGTGTCTGGATCCAAATTCCAGCCTGAATTCAAAGACAGCTCTGCCACCCTAAGAATTATCCGGCTGGAAAAGGCAGATTCTGGAGTTTATAAATGCAGAGCCACCAATTCAGCCGGCTTTAAAGAAACCAGCAGCACACTCTATGTCAAAGGTTACCACCGCTTCCCTCACATTGTGTGTCTTTGCTGTATACAATCCTGAAATGATTTTGTGGTAATATGAATTGCAAATGTTGTTTTATGAATGGCCCCCAGAGCCCCCAGTGTTCACTGTGAAACCAGACAACCAGGATGTTATTCCAGGAACCACCGTTTCCTTCGAAGCAGCCTTCACTGGAACGGCTCCTTTGGCTGTTAAGTGGTTCAGAGAGGAGAAAGAGATTGTAACTGGAAGCACATGTTTCATAAAGAAAGACGCATCCTCGAGCTCTTTGGAGCTTCACTCTGTCAAACCCAGTGATTCCGCTAAATACACTTGCCAAGTTTCCAACGACGCTGGGAAGGTGGACTCCACTGTAGTGCTCTTTGTCAAAGGTGCCGTCCTCTGTCATGTCTGCAGCTGCATGAAAATGTCCTTTTGTCACTAACATAATATCTTCTGACTGAATCTTAACCTCTTCTCTCAGAACCTCCTGTGTTTGTGAGGAAACTTGAGGCCACCAAGCTGGTCACCAGCGGTGACGCCATCAGACTGGAGTGCAGAGTGACGGGAAGCCCTGAAATCAGTTTCAAATGGTTCAAAGATGAGATGGAGATCAGCCCCAGCGCTAAATACACGATGACCGTAGATGACTTAGTGGCGTCCCTGGAAATGGTCAATTGTTCAGTAGAGGACAGTGGAGATTTTATCTGTGTGGCATCCAGCAAGGCTGGAAGTGACCGCTGCAGCAGCACAGTCACAGTCAAAGGTTGGTTTAGTTCAGGTTTACAGATATTTCTCCTCTCAGAAGTTCACCGTTGGTTGTTTACGCTTCACTTTGTGAATGAAGGCTTTTAGCTTTTCTTCAGTTAAGATGATAAATGGGCCATAAAATGGAAGATGTTATGTCTGTTATTAGAATTAGAAGAGTCCAAGCAGAGCTCCAGTGAATTCATGTCATTATCATCCATTTGTTCTGATGCACTGCTGTTGTTTTCTTCTAGAACCACCTTTGTTTGTGCGTAGCTTGGAACCCAAAGATGTGGTTAAAGGTTCTGAGATGATGCTGGAAGGCCAAGTCACTGGTTCTGCCCCATTCACTGTGTCATTCTTTAAAGACAGTAAGCTGATTAGGAATGACAAGAGACACAGGATCACAGTTAAGGATGACCTGGTGGCCCTGCAGGTGCTGGCAGTAGAGGCAGGGGATGCCGGTTCATACCGGTGCACGGTTGAGAATGAAGTGGGGAAGGTCTCCTGTGATTGTCAGGTGACCCTCAAAGGTTGGTTCAGCTTTATCTGTAAATAAACATCTGCTGCCATTTCAAAATCCTGAATTTTCAGTTTTCTCCTCAGATCCGTCAGATTCCTTCCTGACTGAACAAACATGATTTTGAAAATGTTGGATTTAACCTAAACTGACCAACAAAATCACTTTCTTATTCAGTGAAAGGATGAAGCTGCTCATTTAGGTTTCATTTTATGCTCAGTAACATCCATCTGAATGTTTCCTTTTAGAACCACCATCATTTGTGCAAAAGCTGGACAACCTCAGTTCTTTGGTGGATAGCGAGGTTTCTCTGAAGTGCCTCCTGAAGGGCTCAGAGCCCATGACTGTGTCCTGGCTGAAAGACAACCATGAGCTCAAAGAGGCTGAAAACATTCAGATCACATACGAGAACAGGACGGCTCTTCTGCACATCACCAACTTACAGAGCAAACATGGCGGCAAATACTCTTGCCAGGCACAGAATCAGGCCGGCAGCCAAACGTGCTCGGCTGTTTTGACAGTCAAAGGTTTGTTTAAAATACTCAAGAATGTGCAACTCCTGAAACTGAATCTTTCCAAAGGTGTGTTCAGGTGATCTTTATCAACTCATGAAGTCACACTTTTCTAAGTTTGCAGCCCCCGAAGTATGAAGTCCCACCGTTAAACTGGGACTAGATCCAGACTTGGCCCCGTCACTGACCTGTGGCCTTTGACCTGAAATTGACTGACAGTTCATTCTATCTAATCCTCCTCATGACATTAATAAAACACTGATATTGACTCCAGTTTTTCCATTTTGGTGCCTTCAGGAGTTGATGAAAATCAAATGCATCTTTGTCGCTGACTTCAGTTCTCAGTCCGATTCTTGCGAGCAGGAAGTCTCAGTCTTTGCTGACTGTTTTCCTCGATGTCTCAGAACCAGCCAAGGTCACAGAGGAGGCCAAGTCTATCAGTGTGACTCAGGGGGATCCGGCCACGCTGGAGGCCAGATTCTCCGGCACAAAACCCCTGAAGGCCAGATGGCTCAAAGCCGACAAGGAGCTGACCTCAGGCCAGCGCTATAAAGTCCAGACCACAGACACCAGTTCAGTGCTCAAGATTATTAAGACGGAGAAAAGTGACGGCGGTGAATACACCTTCAAGGTTTCTAATGATGTTGGACAAGGTTCTTGTGAGGCCACACTCACCGTTCTGGGTTAGTTCCTTATTTACATACATTTTGTGTTTTTTAAATTTAGTTTATTTTGAACATCTCTTCTCATCTCTTTTTTCCTTTACCAATCTCAGATCAAATAATTCCGCCATCTTTTACAAGAAAACTGAAGCAAACGGAAGGTATCAAAGGATCGTTTGCTCACTTGGACTGTCTCATATCAGGCTCTCTGCCGATAACCATTCAGTGGTACAAAGATAAGACGGAGATCCAGACTGATGACAAATACAAATGTACATTCTTTGAGAATGTTGCTTTTCTGGAAATCTCTAATCTTGGCAGTAAAGATAGCAGCAGCTACACCTGCATCGCTAAAAACAAGGCTGGGACAGTCCAGTGTTCTGGGACCTTGTTTGTCAAAGGTTTGAACACAGTTTGTGTTAGCTGGATGATTCTAAGTGTAGCTGTACCGCCGACAGCAGCCTTCACAGAATCTCACTTGTTTTTCTCTTCCAGAACCGCCCTGTATTCTAGAAAAGCCTGAGTCCATGAATGTTTTGCCGGGGTCAAAGGTTCAGTTTAACGTGCTGCTCTCTGGCACGCCGGCTCTGACCATCAAATGGTTCAAAGACAAGAAAGAGATTGTTTCCAGCGCTGACTGCTATGTGATGAAAGACAACACTTCAACCTCATTGGAGCTCTTTTTTGCCAAAACCCCTGATTCTGGAGACTATGTGTGTGAAATCCAGAACGATGTGGGCTCCACTTCCTGTCAGGCCAACCTCTTTGTCAAAGGTTATTTACTGCAACATTCGGATGAATATTGTTCAATCTCTAGAGATCGTCGTTTTCTTCTGATTAAATGTTTGATGTTATTTTATCCTCCAGAGCCTCCTAAGTTCACGCGGACTCCTGCTCGTATGTCTGTGATCCGTCCCAGTCAGAGTAAAGTGTTTGAGTGCCAGGTGACCGGCACACCTGAGATAGACATCTACTGGTTCAGGGAAGGCTCTGAGATCAACCCCAGTGATCACTACAAGATGGCTTTTGTTAACTCGGTGGCCACTCTGGAAGTCTGTGGGGCCGAAACCAAAGACAGTGGGATTTACTACTGTGAGGCTCGTAATGAAGCTGGAAGTGAGAGCTGCAGCATGGAGCTCAAGGTCAAAGGTCAGCCCTGTCAGAAGAGACACTGCTCACTGGGCAGAAGTTTAAAAAATGTAGAATTGTAAGCAATGATTTTCTAAAGAAAAGGAGGAAATCTTTCCTGCAGGCCATTCTGCTTAAAGATCATTCAGATCATTGAACAGACCTCACAGTCACATTCAGTGGAAACTTTGCTTTCAGTCATACAGGTGTTGATGATTCTGTGGAAGGAATTGTTCACATGATTAAATGTAGGTGACGGTTTGTTTCCTCTCATCTCAGAGCCCCCATCATTTATCAGAGAGCTGACTCCCACTGATGTTGTGAAGGGATCCAGTGCCTCTTTCCAGTGTCAGGTTTCTGGGACAGGTCCATTTGAGATAACATGGCACAAAGATGCTAAGGCCATCAAACCCAGTGCTAAACATGGTTTCTCCCAGACCAACGACATTCTGGGTCTGGAAGTGCACAAATGTGACACTGGAGATGTTGGTGAATATCGATGTACTGTAGCTAACGAGGTGGGAAGCTGTATGTGTAAGACTACACTCAACCTCAAAGGTCGGTCCAATCAGAATTACACATCAGCACGTTGATCTGTCAAGGTGGGAACTGACCATTTCATTGGTTTTCTCAAATAGAACCACCAACATTTACCAGGAGGATGGAGAACGCCATCTCCGTTCTGGGTAAAATGGCTGAGTTTCAGTGTGTGGTGTCGGGCTCTCCCACTCTCTCTGTAAAATGGCAAAAAGATGAGAACTGGATTTTGGAGGATCCAAAGATTGAGAGGACATTTGAGAACAATGTGGCCTCTCTCAGGATTCCTGCCTGTGAGGCGACACACGGCGGGAAATACACCTGCCAGGTGGTAAATGAGGCCGGGCAGGACAAATGCTTTGCCACGCTCACAGTCCAAGGTATACCTGAGCTCCACTGACCTTTCAGGATCTCAATCAGACACTTTATGAACTGTGGACTTTGCTTTGCATTGTAGAGCCTCCTCAGATCACAGAGAAACCTGAAGTGATCAGGGTGACAGTTGGAGATCCAGTCAGTCTTGACTGTAAGGTGACCGGCTCCCCTGAGCTGAAAGTCAGATGGATGAAGGATGGCAGAGAACTTCAGTCCATCAGGCAGCATAAGCTGAGCTTTGAAAACAATGTCAGCAGCCTAAAGATTCAGTCTGCCCAGAGAGAGGATGAAGGAGAGTACGTCTTCGAGGTGGCAAACCACATCAGCAGCTGCACCTGCAAAGTCAAAGTGATTGTATTAGGTGGGTGAGGATCAGAAAAGTCCTGTAGTCCACCGAGACACGTGGAACAAACTCTAATTTCTTTCTTATTGTTGTCTTGGTAACAGAGCAAGTCATTCCTCCGAGCTTCATCAAACCCCTGGTAGACATGCAGGAAATATTGGGCTCCTTTGTTCAGATATGTTGCAAAATGTCTGGTTCCCTCCCCATCAGTGTGGAGTGGCAGAAAGACAAGAGCAAGATCTGTAGTGGTGTCAAACACAAACTCATCCAGCACGACAACGCTGTGTCCATTGAGATCGAGCAGCTGGAGCGATCCGACGCAGGATCCTACTCATGCAAACTGACTAATGCAGCAGGAAGCTGCGAATGCAGCGGATCCCTCCTGGTCAAAGGTTAGAAAATGCTCCAACAATGATTGGTCATGTGATCCCAGCCCAAAAGGTGAGTATCTCTTTAACCTGGTCCCCCTTCTTCTCTTCAGAACCTCCAAGCTTTGTGACACTGCCCGAGTCTCAGGTGGCTCTTCCCAACGCCACTGTCCGAATCAAAGGCTCATTTCAGGGAACGCCTCCCTTCACGGTTAAATGGTTCAAGGACGACACGGAGCTCATGACCGGGCCGACCTGCTTCACAGGCCTGGAGGGCTCGTCTTGCTTCTTAGAGCTCTACTCAGTGGGCGTCACCCACAGTGGAGTTTACTCTTGCCAAGTCAGCAATGATGCTGGCTCTGTACGTTGTACAGCTGACCTGACAGTCAAAGGTTAGATTTGCATCCTTCAAATCAACTCTTGCGTGGCTGTATTCATCCTGGTCCTGCATCACTGGCTGAAAGTAGTGATTCTCTGTGATGTTGTCTTTGCTTGGCAGTATTTCATTGTTATCAAAAAGCTTCAGGCCTTTTTTCACTGCTGCTCATCAAGAACTATTTGTTGCCTTCATGTTGCAGCTGCTAACTGCTCATTTCTTGACTGACGTAACTCTCCATCTAAAGTGTCCCAACCTGCTCCAAGCAGCTAATTTCTTTATATTTTGGCTTTCCAGAACCGCCTGAATTTGTACTGAAACTACCTGCAACTAAGTTTGTTAAGCGGGGTGAGTCACTCCGCCTGGAGTGCAAAGTCAATGGCACGGCTCCTCTGAAGGTGACCTGGTACAGACAGGACACCAAGGTCACCGATGGGCACAACTACAGGACATCATTCTCTGACTCAGTAGCAGTCTTGGAACTGCTCTCTGCCAGCTTTGATGATGATGGAGTTTACACCTGTGAAGCTCAGAATGATGCTGGCAGCGTCAGCTGCAGCAGCACACTTTCTGTTAAAGGTCAGCCGCTCAGTTTTTAGTCTGTCTGATGCACTGGCTGTTTAGTGTGTTATTTAGCTTAAAGCTGGTTCCCGTAACATTTTTAAAAATTGTCGTCAAAAGCACAACCAGCACCTTAACCTCGGCTCGAGATTCTTTTTTTCTGCTATTTAGAGACTATGAGCAGCTCTTCAGAGCCAGCAGACCGCCGACATTATGTGTCATTAATAAACACCTCCGTCATATTGGTTGTAGCTTCAGAAACGTTCCCCGTCTCTTTCGTTGCCTTTGTTGTCGTTCCACGACCCTTTAGCTTCAGTTCTATTGCCCTTCCATCTTAGTTTCAGTTCAGATATTCAAATATTCACAGCTCAGCAGCTTTGACTGTTGTCCATCAACGGTCCACCGTCCAACCTTCCACATCAACTGTAGCTCCATCCGTCCTCAATAGCAACGCCGCCGGCTTAGTGAGAAATTCCACCATTTTAGTTGTACTTCTTAGAAGCCCCCACAGAGAATTCTGATCTTTGAGGCCGTAGACGACAACTCAGCTCTGAGACTGTGAAACAACAACACATGAAATGTTACGGGCTTCAGCTTTAAGATTTCTAGATGGATTTTCCCTGTTAATGCCTCATTAACAGTTTCCTGATCTTTTTTTAGACCCCCCATCTTTTGTGAAATTACCTCAGCCTGTTGAGGGGCTAAAGGGGAAGGACGTGAGTCTGTACTGCGAGATGAGCGGTACAGCTCCGTTCCAGGTCACCTGGTTCAAAGACAGGAAACCTCTGATGGAGAGCAGGAAATATAAGGTGGTGAGCGAGGGCAGCTCAGCGACACTGCATGTCATTGGGATTGAGCCCTCCGATGCCGGCGAATATGAGTGCAAAGTGTCAAACAGTGTAGGAAGTGACACCTGCCAGACAACAGTTAAACTCAGAGGTCAGTAGAAATTGCGATGTTCTCAAGTGAAAATCATTAGTTTTGGATTTTCAAATGACTTTTGTCACCCTGCTGTTTTTCTCCTCTCTTCAGAGCCACCGTCATTCGTGAAGAAACTGTCAAACATGACAGTGATACTGGGAGAGGAGGTGACCCTTGTGGCCACTGTTAAAGGCTCTGAACCCATTACTGTGTCCTGGGTTCAAGACAAGGATCACATTCTCAGGGACGGTGACAACAGGAAAATCACCTTTGAGAACAACCAGGTGGCTCTTAAAGTCTTTAAGGCAGATGCAGCCACAGCAGGCAAATACACCTGCCAACTCAGAAACGATGCTGGGAGTGTGGAGTGTTTCGCTAACTTGACTGTTCTAGGTTTGTAATCATATAATTCTCTCTTTCTCTTGCAGTTTTGTTTTCCAGCCCTCTCTTGCAGGTTTGATTAAAAGCACCTTCTCCACCTTCTGTTGATTCCAGAACCTGCTAAGATCGTGGACAAGCCTGATGCTCTGAGCGTGACGGCAGGTGATATCGCCGCCCTGGAGGTCAAAGTGTGTGGAACCCCAGAGCTCATACCCAAATGGTTCAAGGACGGAGTGGAACTGGCCTCTGGGAGGAAGTACAAGATCTCCTTTTCTCGGATGATTTCCAGCCTCAATGTGCTCTCTGCTGAGAAGATCGACTCCGGAGAATACACCTTCCAGGTTATGAACGAGGTTGGGAAGGACCTGAGTAAAATTAATCTCACCGTTTTAGGTTGGTATTCTGTGTCTGCTGTTTATTTCTCTCATAATATTCAACACGAGCTTCTCAATTGTTAAATCTGGTGTAACACAAGGACACACAAACAGAAGAGCTGATGAATCTGACCACATAGTCACTGTCAGCTTTAGGACCTGAGCCATTTCAACACCAAACAGTCTTTAGGTTTCACACTCAGGCCTGAAAACGGCACATTCAGTTCTATTTGTCCGGCTGTAACAGCTGACGCTTGTTTTTCTCCACACCAGATAAGATCATCCCTCCTTCGTTCTTACGGAAGTTGAAGGACTGTAACGCAGTTGTTGGAAATGCTGGAGAAATGGAGTGCAAAGTTTCAGGCTCTCCACCTTTTACCATCTCATGGTACCACAACGGGGAGGAGATACAGAGTGGACCAAACTATGACATTTCATTCAGCGACAACAGCTGCATGCTCAAAGTGGCCACACTTAAAATGTCCGACTCTGGAGTGTATAAATGTAAAGCTATGAACAAGGCGGGATCCAGCGAGACCACGGCCTCCTTGGTCGTCCAAGGTCAGTAACGTTTATTAAAAGTCTTTTATTTGATAAACGGAGGATGTGATTAATGACGGTTTGGTTGAACCTTTGGTTCAGTGACACAGTCACTCCGTGTTACACCGACGGGAACACGTCAGAAGCCTCAGAATCAAAACTTGGTCTTCATTGTCTCAGTGGTTAGAAATTCAAGCTGATGAGATGAACTCACTCATGAATAGGACGCATTAGACACCGATTGATGCCTCTGCTGATTCTGATGCACATCAGCAGAACTTAACAGAGTCCTGATCCCAGACTCTGCAAGGTTAAGAGATGATTCTGTGTAGATCTAGTCGAACTAAAATCAGCTTGTGATCGTAGTCTTCTCAAGTATCAGACTTCATCATGTTTCATCTCTGCACCCAGAGCCTCCATCCTTCGTGGTGCCACCACAGCCGATGGAGGCAATGCCAGGATCCAACGTGACTTTCTCAGCCGTGGTAAAAGGCAGCGCACCGCTCAGACTCAAGTGGTTCAGAGGAACCAAGGAGATCCTGTCTGGACACGGCTGTGAGTTCTCACTGAAGGACAACCAGGTTCTTCTGGAGCTTTTCAAAGTGGACAGGTCTCATGCCGGAGAGTACACCTGTCAGATCATTAATGACGCAGGAAAGGAGAGTTTCCCCGTTAATCTCACCGTCAAAGGTTGGTGGCACATCAAGTTCTATTTATATCTCTCATCCTGCAAATTCAGTTCAGTGTCTTTACTGACAAAAGTGGTAAACAACTTTATCAGAAGAAAGTAGTTATGTGTTGTGTTTCATAGATCACATGTAGGTTTTATTGTTTATTTTCAGTTCATTCTTTAACAGTTTTTTTCATTTCTGATTAAAGTTTGGTTTCTATCTTTCTGTCAGAAAATTGATTTCATGTTTCTCTTTGATAAACTAAAATCTGTATTGGATGGTGTCTCTCAGAACCTGCGGCATTCTCCAAGAAGCTGAAGGACGTGTCAGTGGAGAAGGGAAAGCATCTAACACTGGAGTGCACCTACACTGGAACCCCCAAGATCACAGTGAACTGGTTCAAGGACGGACAGCAGATCTTTGCTTCTTACAAATACAACATCACCACGACTGAAAGCTCCTGCATCCTGGAGTGTCTCACCACTGACGACAAGGAGGCTGCTGGGAAATACAGCTGCGAAGTGTCCAACGATGCCGGAAGGGACACATGTGAGGCAGCTGTGTCCATCCTCGGTCAGTTCAACGTCTGATTGACATTAAACCAGATTTTATCACTTCATTTCAGGTTTCATGTTTGACACTAACCTGAATGAAGTTAAATGACTAAACACAAAGAAGTAACATCAAATCAGACATCTAGCTCTGGTTCTGGTCTCAGACTGAGCCCTGCAAGTGTGTGAGCTGTAACTTGTTACATTTTTAATTGTAGTGTTTTTGTGTAATTGCTGCCCCCTCCGTGGTCAATCAGAGTCCTGAACCTGCTCAGTCATCCTCATGTGGTCCCGTCATCCAACTTTATCTTATAGTCGAAGGGAGTTTCATAAACAGGTGGCCAAGTTGGAGGCTTTCCTGAATATTTCATGAATCTTTAAAATTGGTCAGATCCGTCAGAAAGAGGATTGTCAAAAACCTGTGAGGCAGTGACATCATCACCACGTTCACACTGCAGAGGTTCAGAGCAGCAGGTGTGTTCAGGCAACAGGAAGTTCGTCAGAAGTTTGAGTGGTGACTCAAATCCAAACTGACACTAAAGCTCCAGAGACACAGAGGCTGCAGAACTTCATAAAGAGTCCTGCAGTTGTTAAGTTTCCTTTATTATCACAGTAAAAACAGTGACATCATGATGATGTCACTGACACAGAGGTCCTGGCTCTGATTGGTTAGTTTGTAGACTAAATGACACAGTGTCTGTCAGCTTCGTTGGTTTGTTCTAAAATTTCTGTGTGTCCCTGCAGAGCCACCGTACTTTGTGGAGTCGTTGGAGCCCATGGAGGTGACAGCCGGAGACGCTGTGTGCCTGAAGTGTCAGGTGGCCGGCACACCTGAGATCAAGGTCTCCTGGTTCAAGGCTGACGGCAAAGTCCGGTCCAGCCCAACCTGTAAACTGGAATATTCCAAAGGAGTGGCCTGTCTGAAACTCAGCAAGGCCACCAAGGCCGACATCGGAGAGTACACCTGCAAGGTGGAGAACAAGATTGGCTCCACCTCCTCCACCTGCAGACTCAGTGTGCTGGGTAAACCTCCCACCGTTCGCCTTTACATGAATCACTAAACATTTTGACTTTGAGATCATTGGGATGAATGTTAAACACAAGGGAAGGAAGAATTAGTCGTTTCACATCTAAGATGCAGAACAAACTTTTCGCTGTCATATCTTTAACTTCTCTAGAGGCCAAAACGCCACCATCCTTCCCAAAGAAAATCACCAGCCTGCAGCAGACGGAGGGTCAGCCAGTCAGGTTCGAGTGCCGCATCGCCGGCTCCTCACCCATTGAGGTGTCGTGGCTGAAAGACGGCGAGCCTTTGAGGCCGGGAGACGAGTTCTCCATCCTGTACGATGACAACACAGCGGCGCTGCAGATCGACTGCAGCAAGATGAGGCACTCTGGGGAATACACCTGCGTCGCCACCAACAGCGTGGGCTCGGCCTCCTGCAGAGCCAAGCTCACCCTCCAAGGTCAGTGAAGCACAAGGGCGCCACTGATTGGTTGGTGATTCAAACACTGGTGGATGATGGGAAATAAACAGTGTGTCCAGGTCCTGACGTCACCTTCAATCACCTGCTACAGGAAGTAGAGGCAGAGTAGATGATGTCAGACGCTTGATCAAACTGTTGAAATGTTTCACCTAAAGATTTATTCTTGTTCCTCTTTTTTCTTCCTCTCCATCCTCTTCTTGTTCTTCTCCTCCTCCCCCTTCTTCTTCTTCTTCTTCTTCTTGTGGACATTGTCTTACCTGTCGTGGATTTTCAGAACCAAGATACCCTCCAGTCTTTGACAGGAAGTTGTCACCACAGGAGGTGACGGTCGGTGACAGCATTGAGCTGGAGTGTCACATGACTGGCTCCGCCCCCATTAAAGTCAAATGGTCCAAAGACCATAAAGACATTCGCTCTGGGGGCAATTATAAGATCAGCTGTGTGGATAACACGCCCCACCTGACCATTCTGAAGGCAGATAAAGGCGACACAGGCAGATATTTCTGCCACGCCTCTAATGACATGGGGAAGGACTCTTGTTCCTCTGACATCACTGTCAAAGGTATTTGATGTTGGGCCACACTCTTCTTACACTTCAACCCTTTCCAGGGTGTTTCTTTGTGTAGCAGAAAACCTCCGTCCTCACTTCACTTACTTATTTTGTTTTCAGAGCGTAAAAATCCCCCGGTGTTCACCAAAAAGCCCTCGGAGCAGATCGAGGACACGGAGGGCAAACTGTTGAAGATCGAGGGCCGAGTGTCCGGCTCGCAGCCCATGTCTGTCCGATGGTTCAAAGACAACACAGAGATCCAGAGTTCAGACAAGTATGACATCAGCTTCAAGAGCAACGTGGCTGTTCTGTGCATCAAAAGCAGCCGTGTGAGCGACAGCGGCAGGTACTCCTGCCACGCCTCTAATGAGGCGGGAACTATCTCCTGCGACGTCACTGTGGGCATCACAGGTGGGTTCCCTGACGAAGGACCAGTCCATCCACAAGCCACGATTCAGTTCCTCCAGCTGCTGCTTCTCTCTTTGACTTTAACAGCTCAAATAAACTAGTTTTTCTTCCACTTTAATGAAACAAAGCTGGTCGACGGTGAAATGAGAGAAACAAATAGATGAGGTTCAGACCTGAGGTGAAACTGAGGTGGCACTGAAACAAAACAAACCCCAGTCCTAATGCTCTTTCATTAGTGGACCACAGTCTGGGACCAGGAGGGTCTGTCTGGTTCTGTTCTCCAGTGGTTTGAATCCCCTACCTCCAGCTGGACTGGGACAGTTTTAGGTCCAGAGCCAGACCTCCATTCAAGTCCATCCTAGCTTTTTCAGCTGAAGCTCCTAGCTAAAGTTAAACCTGAACTATGCCAGAAAGACTTTGAAAAGTTAGTCATGCTTTTATTACTTCTCGCTTGGACTACTGCAGTTCTTTGTATGTGGGCATTGATCAGTCAGATACAGAACTGATTTTAAGATTCTGACTGGGCTGGCCTTATTCCTCTGCATTAGCCCTCTACAGACCAGATGATGTTGGATGTTCCTCGATCTTTATTAAAAACTAGAGGAGACCGATCTCCCCTCCGTGGAGCTCGTTATCCTCGGCTGTGCGGACTGCAAATAGCCTCTCCACATTTAACACACTGCCGAAGACTCATTTTTTCTCCCTGGCCTTTGGCTGAGCCCCGACATCTCTTTTGTGCTTATTATATTTTGTTCTTTCAGAGTATTTATTATGGTGTTGTTTCTTTTTATGCTCTTTATTGTCTTACTGTATTTATTTTACTCTAAAGCACTTTGGTCGACCCTTGGCTGTTTTAAAATGTGCTACAGAAATAAAGTTGACACTGACGATAATCATAATGTAACACAATAGTCTGTAACACTCTATAACACAACAACACGACTGTCCTGACAACTTCCTCTCTGAAAGTGTTTTTTGCCTTCAGGTGTTCTGTCAGGTTTTTATATTCAAACATCATCAGATCATCGTGATTCAACTCTTCATTAAACATCAGATTTTGTGGTAACCCTGTGTTCCGGTACTAATAAGTCTACAACCTGATGTTGATAAGTCCAGGACCAGTTCTTCCCAGATTCCTGTTCAGTCAGCTGACTCCCTTTGTCTCCTGCAGAAGCCAAGAAGCCTCCAGTCTTTGATGTCCCTCTAAAACCCGTCACGGTGTCAGAGGGCGAGAAGCTGAGCCTCCGGTGTCATGTCTGCGGGTCTCCCCCTCTGAAGATCCAGTGGATGAAAGACAGGAAGGACCTGACATCGGCTGGCAGCACCAGGATCAGCTTCTCTGACGGGATGGCCTGTCTGGAGATCAGCGCAGCTTCCAGACACGACGCCGGTGATTATCTCTGCAAGGCCTCCAACGATGCCGGCAGCGAGTTCTGCAAAGCCAAAGTCACAGTGAAAGGTAAGAGCCGAGACGACTGTCCTTTTCCTTTTTATACCCAAAGACTCCCTGTGCTGCTGATGTCACATGATTCCAAATAAAGGAAGACGACCAGTCTTCCTTTATTTAACCAGCAAGACTTTTAAGAATTTCCAACCTTTTCTCTCTGCTCTGACATCCGTACTGTAGAAAATAGAATGTATCAAAGATATGACACTGATGAACTTCAGCCGTTCTTCTGCTCTGATGGTGTTCACCCTCTCAGACCACTGATGACTGTTAAACTGACAACCAGAAACTGACTCTTCCTTGGAAACATTTTCTTTGTGTTTTTGCTTTTGTGTTGCAGAGAAACCTGGAGCAGCTCCAGCTCCTGCTGAAGCTCCAGCTGCAGCTCCAACCAAGAAACTGGCCAACCTGTTCTTCATCGAGGAGCCTAAAACCATAAACGTCACTGAGAGTGAGACACACAACTCCATCAGACACACACTGTACATGAAGTTCAACGTAGATGTTGAATGAGTTTAGTCCTAATCCTCCTCCTGTTGTTCCGCAGAGGGCACCGCCACCTTCATCGCCAAGGTCGGCGGCGACCCCATCCCCAGTGTCAAGTGGATGAAGGGGAAGTGGAGGCAGATCACACACGGTGGCCGGATCTCCATCGAGCAGAAGGGTCAGGAGTCCAAACTGGAGATCAGAGAGGTGACCAAGTCCGACTCAGGTCAGTACAGGTGCGTCGCCTCCAACAAGCACGGAGAGATCGAGTGCAGCGCCGACATGCGTGTCGATGAAAAGAAAGAGGTGGTGCAGCTGGAGGGAGACCTCCGAGCCAAACTGAAGAAGTGAGTAACACAATCATCCGACAGCTCACCAAAATACATGACACTTAATTGAAATACCTGCTGAACCTCTGACCCTGAATCCCTTACAAACCCGTAGTGTCTCCTCTGACTTGTTCTCAGGACGCCATCTAAGCAAAAGAGTCCACAAGAGGAGAAGGACATCGACATTGTTGAGTTACTGAGGAACGTGGACCCTAAAGAGTACGAAAAATACGCCCGGATGTACGGCATCACAGACTACCGTGGCCTGCTGCAGGCCATCGAGCAGCTGAAGAAGGAGAAGGCTGAAGAAAGTGGAAGACCGGTAACAGTCCGCACTGCAGCATCTCTGGTGTGTCGGTGTCTGTGATGTGGTGCTGAACCATGTTGTTGTCGACAGGAACTGGAACGTGGAGACAGAGAGTCTGATGAGGACATGGCCCGACTGGTGGCTGACCTGCAGAAGAGGATGGAGCGGACGGAGGTCAGACACACTCACCGGCTTTCACTTGCAGACTGAAACGCCTGCTGTTCTGTCAGGGAGTTAATCCTCTTGTTGCTCCTGCAGCCTGTCACCGTGTTGAAGGACATCACCGATCAGTCCGTCCTTACCAACAAGGAGGCGGAGTTTGAGTGCAAGGTCAAGATCAATTACCCGGAGATCACACTGTCCTGGTACAAGGGCACGCAGAAACTGGACACCAGTGACAAGTACGACATCAGCATCAGTGGCGACCGCCACCTGCTCAGAATCAAGAAGTGCCAGTTGTCCGACCAGGGCAACTACCGAGTGGTGTGTGGGCCACACATCTCCAGTGCCAAGCTCACCGTCATGGGTCAGTCCTCAGACCGTGAACCGAGTATTTAATCTGTCATTTCCCATGATGCTACTGGGGAGTTCTGCAAACACAAGTCTCACTAATTTAACAAAAAGACATTTGAGGCAACATGTTGGTCGAGACGTTAACGTTCCTGTCTCTGTGGTGTGTTTCTTTTTCAGAGCCGGAGGTTGAGAAGCATCTGCAAGACACTTCGGGTAAGGAGGGACAGACGTGCACGCTGTCTTGTCAGTTGTCCGTCCCTAATGTAGAGGCTCAGTGGTTTAAAAATGGCCACCAGTTAGAGATGAAGGGCAGATACACGTCTGAGGTGAAACACAAGATTCAGAAGCTTCTGATCAGGGACCTGAAGCCTGAAGACCAGGGTCGATACAGCTGCAGGTACCAGCAGCTGGAGTCTTCGGCCGACCTCTGGGTAGAAGGTTTGTACCTGGAAACCGTAGTGGATGTTCTGTTGCTCACTAACCTCTTTGGGCCTCCCGGCAAACTCTGACACTAACGTTGAAGATTTTTTCTTTTTTGTCTCTTTCTTGTTGGGTTTAAATTTGTCTTAACATTCTTCACTACTCTCATATTCGGATTATCTTCCAAAAACGTCCTTGATCATTTCGTCCGTTGTGTTCTTACATCCGCTCCGACTCAAACCCCGCCCCCCCAAACCACCGTAATTATAACCGTCCAATAAACATTCCCCTGATCATCAGCTCTAACCGTGTGGATGTTGTGTTCAGCTGTTGTCATACATTCCCAGTTGTGATGCCAAACCCGTTTACCCATTCACCTTTATCTGTTTTAGCTGAACAAATTCATTTCACCAAACGCATCCACAACGTCGAAGTCAACGAGCGCCAGTCGGCCACCTTTGAGTGCGAGGTGTCCTTCGACAACGCGATTGTTTCATGGTATAAAGACACCTGGGAACTGAAAGAGAGCCCTAAGTACAACTTCAGAAGCGAGGGCCGAAGACATTTCATGGTCATCCAAAACGTGACCATCGAAGACGAAGGTGTGTAGAGCTCCATCGAACCCAAAAGCCCATCACAAGGACCAGCAGAATTTTTTTCTAATTGTTTTTATGACCTGAGTTTTAAACGTCTTCATTACTAATCCCATGTAGGCGTGTACTCAGTGATTGTGAGGTTGGAGCCCAGAGGAGAGGCTAAGAGCACAGCTGAGCTTTATTTGTCTGGCAAAGGTACAGTTCCAGTCAGGCAGTACTTTTTCTTCTTCTGTTTGGCTTCTGTCTGTTCTGGTCTTTAATACATTCTTCACTCTTCCCCCTTTTCACAGAAATTGAATTAGCAATGGTGCCGCTGGGTGAGTATTTTACTTTCTAGTTTAACTTTAACTGTCTCAGGGACGTTTCAGGAAATCCTTTTGTTCTCTGTCTGCAGTCAGTTCACTGAGATGCACAGGAAGTTTGGTTGGGGGGGTCTAAACTTGGGCCTGGACTTCAGGTCTGTAAAGTGAGGCCAGTACTAAAGGGTCTTAGACTGACTCTGAGATTGTATCTACTGACCATCAGGGGGCGGACCTGCTTCTTTGCTCTGGTCAAAGTAACACAAACAGCTTAATCCAGGAAGTGTTAGCCGTTGTCATATTAGCCAGCTCTCATTAGCTTGTCTGTTCTTAGCTAACACACCAGCCGCTTCGTTCATCATGAATTCAACATGTTAACCAAACAACAGAATGGAGATAGGGAGGCTTCTACTGGTGGTCAGATATGGACTAAGATCTGGACCAGGACCAGTTGCTGTCTGTATCTTAGACCTTCTAACAAAAGCCGGTTAACAAGAGGGTTTTCTAAACTGTCGGACCGACATCTATTAATCTGATGTTATTGAATACTCTTCTTGTTAAAACGACATCTTAAATAAAGTTTTGGTTTGAACCACATTCTGTAGATGTCCCAGACTCCTCAGTCAAGAGGCCTGAAGTGCCCTCATCAGTGGCGATTCAAGGTAAGACTGACTCCAGGGACAGTTACTGTGAATCCTTCAGTCAGAGGTGGAAACTAAAACTCAGTGAATCCAACATGTTTGTGTCTTTTAAAGAATCTGCTGAGTTCTATCAGTACGAAGAACAGCTGGAACATCGAGGTAATCCCTCCTTCACTCTGATGCTTAACAGACTAACAGTCACCTTTGATCTTCACCACACTGACTCAGACTCATCAGTTCAGAGTCCGTTTGTCTTTTTCTTCGTAACGGAAAGAACCAAAACTTTTGTTTTTCAATAATCGGCTGAATATGAAGAAGAGCGTGTGGTGGAGCAGGGAGGTACAATATCTTCATTCCCTCCATCATCTTCATCGGATGGATGGATGAATGGATGATGGATGGATGGATGATGGATGAATGATGGATGGATGGATGAATGGATGATGGATGATGGATGATGGATGGATGGATGAATGGATGGATGATGGATGATGGATGGATGAATGGATGATGGATGGATGGATGATGGATGAATGGATGGATGGATGGATGGATGTGCTTCCTCATTGTGACATCATCATCGTTGTGTCATGTGACTCATCTTTTTGTGAAGGTTGTTTTTGTCCAAACAGGAAGTTGACTGTTTCATGCTTGCTGTTCATCTTCTTGTGTGTTTGGGATTCGTTCTTTTTTTCCCCTTTTAACTTTCATCCCATCATCTCTCCATCACACGTTCACCAACAGTCGTGTCGTATTTCACAGTTTGATATTCAGAATTCAGTTAAATGCGGAAGTTGAACAGACTTTACAGAGAACCAGTTTGAATCTCCACCTTCACTTCAGAGGATTGAACTGAAGTTCCTCTGAGGAGACGTCTCGTCCTGTTGTCTCCTCTGAGGAGACGAACGGACGGCGACTTAATTAAACTGTGAAATAACGTCATGAGTTTTTGACATTGTTTTTGAGCACAAACTTTTTGCCTCACGTTTGTTGTCTTCTGTCACTTCTGTGGTGGTCGTACCTGCAGTGGAGTATCAGAGCTGGACTGAGGAGACGGTAACACAACAGGTGTCCATCACCAAAGGTATCAGAGCAACACAGGAAAGACGTGTCTGTCCTCATGTTTGTCTTTTTGTGTTTACGGGACCATCTGAATCTCTTGTGGTTCTTCATCTGCTGCTCTTTACTCATTTGACATGAATGCATACATGTGTGCAGATCATCAGGTATCATCAGGTTATCTTGTTCCTTTGTCTTAACTTCTAATTGGTCAACAGTTTACAATGAGCCTTAATGAGTTATTTTATTTTTATCATGTTGGTTTGTGTTTTCATTTACGAACTGTGTCAGTCAGTTTCTTCTGCCGGTGATGATGATGTTCTGTGTGTTTCAGCCGGCAGAGTTCCTGTTGAAGAGACAGTGGAGACCCAGAAAGTTGAAATGAGAGAGGAGGTCCCAACAAAAGGTACCAGAGACCTGAATGCTCTGCAGTTCAGCCTCATGCTGCAAAAACGTATTCCTAACCAAACCCTTCATTATTAAACTCTTTGAATCGTTTTGTCCTCTTCTGTTTCATCTTCCTTGTTTTTTTTAACACCTTACTCTTATTTTTACTGTAGTTGCTTTTTCTGTTTCTAAATTTCTCTGTTTCACCTGTAAATGCACAGAATCTCTCGAGCTTAACACAATTGATGTCTTTTAAGTCCCCAAAGCTCAGAAAAAGCCTGAAGAGAAACCAGCAGCAGCTGTGAAGGAGCCGTCAGCACCTAAAGGTACCGACAGACCCCTTTGACATCAGTGCAACTGTAGCTTTTTAAACTTTTCATGAGCTTGTGTACACCTGAACTTTCACCTCATAACCACAATGCTGTAATATTTTACTGACGCTGAAGTGTTGGAGGCCAAAAAGCCAGTGGAGGAAAAGATTCCTGTAGTTTCAGTCCCAGAGAAGAAGAAAGTTCCTGCTCCCAAAGGTAGAGCTGCCTGACTTCTAACTTAATCTTCTCTTTTTATATGATAATATGTTCGGATGTCTTCTAACAGTTCTAGCTGTTCAGATGTGGATCTTTTCCTCTTATCACTTTGTTTATGTAAAAAGAACCTGAGGAGGTGAAGGAGCCTGCTGAGAAGCCTGGAGTGCCAAAGAAAGGTACTTTCATCAGTTCTTCCTGTTGTTTCATGTCTGAGTCCTCAGCAGTCCTCTCTGCTTCGCAGCTTCTCACCTCTTAAAGTCTCGTCTTGACTCATTCTGACTTCACTGTTTGTAATTGGCATTAAGTCTGTTGGACACGACATGCTGCTGCTGATTTCGTCCACCTCAGTGTCTTCCTGTTTGATGTCAGCTCATACTTTCAAACGCCTCTTGATAATTCTTAGATGCTCACACAACTTCATGCTAACATTAGCCAATGTCTGTGTTACCTACTTGAAGATGAGCCCAAGCCTCAAGTACCAGCAGAGCCCAAAAAAGTGGCACCTGCAGCTAAGCCTGAACCTGAACCCAAGCCCAAACCAAAAGCAGAACCTGAACCAAAGCCTAAACCCACACCAGCTCCCAAAGCCGAACTGGAAGCCAAACCTGCTAAAATTGAGTTGGAGCCTGAAGCTAAACCGGTGCCAGAGAAGAAGCTGCCGATGGCAACACCATCCAAAGGTACTTCCTGTTTTGTTTGGATGTGTGTGTTGGCTTTTAAGGACAAAGTTTATGTCTCTGTCTTCAGTAATTATATCTTCACTGTGTTCACTTAGCTTCAAGTGTGGAAGCGAATCTTTGTCTGTATGTTCTAACTGTCTTTGCTCAAATCTAAACCAGTCTGAATGTTACTTTAAGTCCCTGAAGAACCTGCAGAGCCAGAAGTGGCAAAGGTCAAGCCTGAACCAGAAGCTCGAAAACCAAAGCCAGAACCGGAAAAACAGAAGTCAGAGGTCCGTAAACCTGAGCCCCCTGCGCCAAAGCCAGAAGCTCCGGTTCCAAAGCCTGAACCAGTGGTGAAAAAACCTGAACCTGAAGTGAGAGTGCCAAAACCAGAACCGCCAAAGACCAAACCGGAACCAACACCTGCACCAAAGGAACTTCCAAAGAAAGGTATAAACCACCTCTGTCGAGATGCAGCTTTGGAGTTGTTCTTATTTCTCTTAACTCCACCTTTAACTAATTTTCTTTCCTGCTTATTGATCCTTTTGTGTCTAGTTAAGATGTTTGTGCAAGCAAACTCTTGTTTCTTTAACTGCTGGGAATGTGATCGTTTTCAGGTGTTGCTGATGTGAATTGTCTCTAATGTCTCTGACTGTCTGTCCAAATGTCTCATTAACATCGCTAAAACTTTGACTCATTGATTTCTGACTGTAAACATATTTCAACTGTCAAACACCTGAAACATAACGTGTTCTTTCAAAGAACCAGAACCAACTAAGAAGGAGGTAGTTGCACCTCCCCCTCCCCCTCCACCTCCACCCCCAGTGGAGAAGAGGAAAGAGGAAGAAGCACCACAGAAGAAGAAGCCTGTGCCAACTAAAGGTACCTGAAGTTCAGCCGGCTGCCAGTCATCCCAAAGCTCCTCCCACTAAACACCTAAACTCTTACACCATCTTGAAGTGTCTTCAACTCAGTGTGTGTGTGTCTGTCTAATGTCTAACCTCTCTTCTTGTCTAACCTTTGTGTTACACTCGACAGAGTGTTGTTGGTTTGGTCATGTCTGAGACTCTTCACTTGACTTCCCTGTAAACACTCACACTAATTTTATGTAAAATGTTTTTAAAGTTCCTGTGGAGGAAAAAATCCCTGAACCTCCAAAAGCAGCCAAGAAACCAGAACCTGCTGTTGTTGTTCCTCCCAAAGAAGAACCAGCAAAGAAAGAGAAAGGTACCGAACAGTTTGTTTTCTTTCTTGTCTTTTGACTGTGTTTTGGTTTAAACCATCTATGATGGGAAGCAGAGGATCATGGTCCCCAGCGGACGATTCTTCTGGTCTCACCATCACAATTTCTACCTAAAAATCTCCCATCAAAGATTAGCATCACTCTGATCTCATTCTTGGTCTAAAGAGGGTGAACCCTGACTTCCTGATCTTTCCACTGATCAGGTTAAATATGTTAAATAAGGACGTTACAGAAGATTTGTTAAATTCTTCTCAGCAGGACTTTAGCAGAAACTCTTTAGACTAAAGTTGTGTTGTGGTGTGTTTGGTGTCTGTTTAATTGTGCGCCAGCACTTTGTTCGGTTCTTTAGTCATGTCTTGTGCATGTTTTGTGTCAAACCTTCTTAAAGCTTTGAAGCCCAAACCTAAACTTGTACCAGAGGAGGTGCCTGATAAAGGACCTCAGAAGGTGTTTGAAGAGGCAGTTGTTTTGAAGCCTGAAATCGAGAGTCTACCCGCCCACAAAATCGTCCCAGAGAAAGTTCCAGCACCTGCGAGGAAAGTGGAGGAAACTCCAAAGATGGTGCCAGAAAAGGTTCCAGCAAAAGCAGCCGAGGAAAAGGAGCCAGAGAAGGTTCCTCCAGTGAGGAAACCAGTGAAGGTTCCTCCAAAGGCTGAAGAAGAGCCAACACCAGAGAAGAAGCCAGCAGAGCCACTTCCTGTGAAGGTTGAGGAACTGAAACCTGAAAAGGTGTTGAAGAGACAGACGGAGAAGATCCCTGTAGAGAAACCAGATAAACCTCTTCCTAAAGGTACAGCAGCAGATCTCAGATCTTTCTCTTCATGCATGAACCGTCAGCAGCAGCTGTTACTGAACTTCACGGTGAATCCTGCAGCATCAGCATGTCCGCTCAAAAAATGAACCATTTATCCCACAATGCACTGCTCAGCACTATCTGGTCTGACGATGAACATCATTAATGTTCAATACTGAAAATCATTCAGACCTGGAAGGTCAGCAGGAGAATCAACTGACTCTTTAATCTACAAATATCAAATAGAAGGCTGAATGAACGAGAAAACTCTAAAATGAACTTAATGGAAGGATTTTTTTGTTTGTTTTTACCAAATGAATTTAAACCAAATAGTTTTTACAGTGTATTGTGTGTTTAAGAGGAACCAGTGAGTGTTTTAATTATCTTTAATTATGTACGTTAAAACACAATAAGATGAAACAAAAAGAAGATCGAGCTTCATCTTTTGAGTCGACTGCAGATGTTTCTTCTGAGATTCACTGGAAACATGAACAGAGCTGCTTCCTTCTTCAGGATTTATTCAGATTTTACATCTTAAATCTGACCGTTCTGTTCGGTGTGATTTAATGTACGACTGTTTCTTTTGTGTGTTCACTGTCTGAACTCTCTTTTCTTGGATTAAAAACTCATTCATTATAAGTGAGAGAAACTAAGAAGATAGAAGAGATTCAGCTCGCAGAGAAAAAAGTTTCTCCTCCAGAAAAAGGTACAAACATCTGAAAACGCCTGAAGTCCTTTAACCGGTGGATGATCACCTTAATCTGTGCGTCGTCTCTCTAACACTGTTGACTGTCTTTGTGTTTTGTTGTCCTCTCTTGGCGCCGCCACATGACGCCTTTCTTCTTCTTCACCTCTTAAAACATCTGGCAGCTCCGAGTCCTGTCAAGATCGAGGAAAGGAGAGAAATACAGCAAGTTTATTACGAGACAGAGAAAATGTCTCCCCAAGAAGAACTGTGGAGACACGAAGAGGCTCCTCTGGGCCAGACCAGACTGATCTTATCAGAGACAGATCTATTCAGTAGAACAGAGACACAGAGTGAGAAAAAGTCTGAGTTGAGAGGTGAAACATCTGTTACTGACACTTCGAGGAGGGAAACCAGAGCGACCAAACGCACAGTTCTCCCCAAAACACAACAAACTATAACTGAGGTCCACAAACGTGACTCTGATAAAGGTCAACTGGATGAAACACCTCAGGAGGTTTTTGTCAGGTCAATCAAGCTGCCACCAGAAGAAACTACAGACGAGAGAAGAGACAGAGACAGTAAGGAAGAAGACGCTAGAGTCACAGTCCAGCAGGGGGGGGGCATTAAAGCAGGAAGCAGAGAAAGACAAAGGACAGAAGAAACAGAGCAGAGAGAGAGAACAGAACCATCAACTGTTAGAATCAGCACAGAATCTCAAAGGGTCAAAGTTGAAGAGAAGACTTTGACCTTTAAAGAATCAATTGATTATAATGTGAAGGAATTATCAGTTAGTACTGAGGAAAAATACACAGATGATCCAACTGAGAGGACAGTTTCCATCACTCAGGTGAAAATAAGAGACGAGGAAAAGAGTAGAAAGGACAAACCAGCAGAAAAGAGACATGAAATAACTGAAAAGACAAAAGAAAAACCAAAATCTGAGGTGGAGTTGACCTCCAAGGAAAAACCAAAAGAGTCAGTAACAGATGTCGACCTGAAGAAGACAGAAAGGATCAAACAGGAACTTGAAGTTCAGTTGGTCGAAGACACAAAACCTTCAATCCCTTCAAAAGCAGAGAAAACAGCTGCCAGAGGTACAAAGTTCAAACCTAACACCATCCCTCCACCGCTAACACCCCGTGTCCCTGTTCTTTTTTACCTTTTAGTCATTTCACCTCATCTGTGAATGTTTCTTTTTAAAGGGCTTCTTTTTTCTCTCCCTTTGGTCTAAAGTCTGTCTGTGTTCTTTTTTCACTCTATAAATCTTCATATTTATGTTAAACAACAACTAATTATCTTTCAAGAAACAGAGACCAGGACTGAGAACATTCCTACATCTGCTCCAGCTGCTCCGTCTTCTCAAACACAAGTGGAGATAAAAGGAAGAACACCAGAACGAGGTACAACAGCAGCAGCACACTCCATGTCAGCTCTCTTTGTCTTCTTTAACTCCAAATGTTTGTCTGTGTTTTGGTTTTTTTTTTTTTTTCTAATCTCTTGGCACCGCTCATGGTGCTTTTCCTTCACCACTCTTTAACTCATCCGTCCTAAAGGGGCCATCGCTGCTCTCCTAAAGGCTGAGCAAACAGAGGGATCTCTGAAGATCCCGAAACATTTCACGTCACGTGAAGCATCTTCTCCAGAGAAGGTCATGAAAGAAGAAGAAGGTGAAGGAAGAGCTGAAATGCACCGCAGAGATAAAGATCAAACTCCTCCAGAAGCAGAAACAAGTGACATAAATGTTACTGAGGGTTTAAGGACAAAGGGCCTTAAAATGAAAATCAGCCCAAAAACCAAAGAAAAGGTCGTCACAACAGGAAACAAATCAGAAAAAAAAGAAATGGCAGCTGAGGACAAACCAACTGAATCAAAAACAGTGAGCGTAGAAAGAAAACACAATAAAAAAGATTCTAAAGACCTTAAAGAAACTTTAAGTTGTGGAACAGAAGTGGAGAGTCCAGAGTCAGTTTGGGTTAAAGGTTTTGCTGATCAGAAAAAGGTGACAGGAGATCAATACGTGACTGATGAGGCTGATGACGAAGACCCTGCAGGAAAAAAAGATCAGCCAAAATTATCAGTTACAGATCCTGATTTATCCATCATGAGAGAGCAGAAAGGGTTAAAGGCTGAAAACAAAGAAATGACCTCAAAGCTGAAAGACGCCTCAACAGAGACGGCACCTTTTAAACCCGCAATCAGACACAGCAACGAAGCAGAGCAGCCATTTTCTGCCGAGGACATCCAATCAGATAAAACTGGAAAAGCCAAGTCTGCCAAACAGGAAACATTAACTAAGAAACCAGTCAGACCAGAACCAGACTCACAGTCCAGAGAGATTACAAACAGAAAGTCAGAAGGAGCGCAGGGAGGAGAAGACTTTTCGGAAAAGTTCACTACACCTGAAGAACACATGAGCGAAGGTTTGGGACTATCTGAGAAATTAGAAAGAACAAACGAGGCGTCTGGAAAGGAAATGCAGAAAGGTGAGGGTGCAATAAACACGTCGGTCCACGTCAGTCCGAAAAAAGGAACAGAGAACAAACCGGACGAGAGTTCAGTGAGAGAGTCGCTCTCCGAAAAAGAAGCAATAACTGATGATTCCTTACAAAAATGTGAAATTGTATCAGTTAGCCCAAAAGAAAAGACAAAATCAGGACAAAACGAAGCGAGTGAAACACTGGATGTTAAATCTTCAGTGGAAACAGCTGAGGAGTCATTAAAGATGGAAGATATTTCCTGTCATCAAACCAGAGAAGAACACGTGAAAGTACAAACTGGTTCTGAAGAGCAAAAACTATTATCAACAGAAAACAGTCAAACGCCACCTGACGATGAAATGGAACCAAAGACAAATGAGCTGATAAAACAGGACCGGCCTCAAAGAAAAACGGAATTAGGAACAGAAATGATTCAGAAACCAGAAAAATCTGAAAGGACTCCTGTCGAGTCAGTTCAGTCAAACCGGAGCACAGTTAAAGAAACGTCTCCCCGAGAGACAAAACAAAGAAAGGAGCTCCTAACAGGAAAGGTATCGACAGAAGAGAGACAACAGATAACAGAGAGAAAGGCAGAATCTCCACGAGAACCCCAACAGAACCTGAGCAGACCTGAAGAGAGTCTAACTGAAGTGGATCTGCTGAAGATCAGCACAGTAAGGGAGGAAACTTTTAAAGGTGCTCCTCTTAAAGAAGACGAACAAATTCAGAGAAAGGAGTCTGTTACAGCTGCAGAGAGGGAAACCTCCAAAGAACCACAACAACATGCTGAAGGTAAAGAAAGTGAGAACATTCTCCTGACAGGCAAACAAAATGTAACCAAAACTAAAGATCAACAAATCCAAAATAAACTAATCCCAAGTAAAGATGAAGATGAAGAAGGAAAAACAAAGGAAGAGCAAATGAAAATAAAACCTTCAGAATCCCCGCTGACTGAAGTCATGAAAGCAGAAGAGGAAAAGGAGCTGAGAGTTAAAGAAACAGGCCAAAGGGATTTATTAGAATCTGTCTGTCATGAAGAAGATACAGATGAAAAGAATAAAGAAATAGACATCAGCTTGTTCTCCGAGGAAACTGAACCTGAAGTCACCTTCACTGGATCTGTTTTAGATGGAGCGACCAGAGAGGAGGACATCAGTCGGTTTGAATCCGTTCCTCTACAGAAGGAAACATTATTCACTAAGACAGAAGAAAAGTCAGCGATTCAGTCTTTAGGAGACACAAAGAAAGATGGAGCTGTTAAATTTCTTCCTCTTCAAGAGAAGAAAATAAAGAAAGAAAGTGAAAGAAGAGTAGAAGTTTCACCTGAGCATGAAGAGAAAGAGGATGAGACAAGTGACAGTTCACAAAAAGTTGAACCTCCAAAGATCACAAAAAAAGAATCAGGACGAATCGCTCCATCCAAACCAGCAGGGAGAGAAGAGGCGGAAACAACGGCCTCCGTTAGAGCTCTGCAAGAAAAACCTCCCGACAAACAAACGACTGCAGAGATCCAGGCTGTCCAACAAGCCAAGACCAAAGACCATAAAGTCAAAGATAAACCGGAGGAAACCGAAATGAAAAACATTTCTGTAGCTGAAACAGAAGGAGCTCCACAGAGCTCAGGAGAAAAACCTACAGCAAAGAACAAAACCAACACAACTTTCCCCGGTGAAGAGAAAACCAGAAAGAAACAAAGTGAGGCAGTTTCTCCTGAATCACACAAATCCAGAGACCAGAGTTCGGATGACAGCACAGGTATCTCTCCTGAGGAGGCTCAGTCCAAAACGGCTCTAGTGCGGCATGAATATGGTTGTCTAACTCCTTCTGAAATTACTGACACAAAACATAAATCAGCCAAAATAAAGCTTTCAGTGGCTCCTGTGATTGAGTTTGCTTCTGAAAGAACTCAGGTGGTGAGAGACGGAGACAGTCCAAATTATTCTAGACACCAAGACATTTCACTTGAACAAGTCAAGTCAAAAATAGATTCAGACAAGAAAACAGCGTCAACAGAAAGACAGGAACAAATTAAAAGAGAGGCCTTCATTCCATCTGAACCAAGAGGAAAACATCAACAGGATTCAGCAGAGCAAGAAGTTCCACAAAGACCTGCAGAGATGGACAAAAGTTCCACATCTCAGAAAGAAATCCAAAAATCTGACAGAAAGAGAGGTTCTACTGCACGAACAGACATTCAGTCAAAGGAATCAAACTCTCAGAGGTTGAATGAAGGAGTGAAGTCTGACACAGTTTCTGTTAGAGATGAATATGGTCGTGTTTCTGCGTTTAACTCATCAGAAACAAAACAGGAAGAAGCCGTTAGAACAAGTTCTGTTGCACCTGTGATGGAGGTCGCTTCTGAAAAATGCCACATAGTTCAAGATGGAGATTTGAAATCAGATTCTCTCCAAAGATTTCTTCTTCCTGACATGATGGAAAAAGACCTTTCATCAAGGAAAGAGGAGGTTTATGTGTCAGCTGAGGGGTCGTTCAGGCGCTCAGAAAGTCCCAAGTCTGCAGAAGGAAGTGCTGAAATCTTAACTGATAAACATGCTCATTTAAAAGAAGTCACAGGAAGTCCATTTACAGCTGAAGATAGTTCGGACACACAAAGGCACCAGGAAGGAAAATGTCTGGAGAAAGTGTTTCTGAAGGATCCACAACGAGTTCCAGCTGAAGGCATTCGGCCGAAAACGCACAGAGTTGGTCCGTCTACAGGCAGAGAGCAGAAAGAGACCGAAGGAAAAGCTTCGAAAACACCTGTGATGGATGTTGCTGATGAAAAAATAATGAGTAGAAAAGAACCAGATATGATAGATACTCCACTGAGATTTAGTTCTCCTGGTGATCGAGCGAAAGACGTTTCATCTGAAGAAAAGCTTCATGAATCCTCAACGCATCAGACCAAAGAAACTCCATTTCATGAAAGCACTTCGAAGGTTGAAATAAATAGAGACAAAACCACAGCAGACTCCACCGCTGAAGATCATCATGAACGGTCAAAAACAGTCTTTATTGAAAAGACAGAGAAACAGGAACATACTGAAGCATCTCTGCTGGAGTCAACTCAGACTAAACCCGAGACAGTGCAGATAGAAACAGAGACAGGGAGAAGCAAAACCCTCAAAGAGTTTCATGACAAAGAAAAAAAAGTCAGAAAAGTCAGAAAAGCTGCTGAGGGCCAACTAATGAAAGATGAGCGGTTAGTTTTACCCACAAAAAGAAGTCAGGAAGTGAACCAATCCCAAGAGAGAGAGGATGAAGGGAGGAAGATTTCTACAGATGTGACACCTCAGGCCAAAGTCCAGAAACCCTCAGTAACAGACACGGGGAAGACTGACCGCTACACAACAGACGCTCCACATTATGGGGAAGGGGACCGGTCCGGTCTGGAGACACGTATCCAAGACACCGGGCCTCAGGAAGTTCAACAACTTCAGTCCTTCATAGACACAAACGTTCTGTCTTTGGAACCAGAAGGGAAAGAAAAGGTCTCCCTTCAACACTCTTCCAGAGGTATAAAGGGAAACCTGTCTTTGTCACCGAGCACTTGTTTTTCATCTGAGCACCCCCCTTTATCACCAGACCCCCCCTGAGGACACTCATGTCATACCACCCATTCTGATTGGGCACCGTTTTCTCACTCACTGTCAGGAATGGCCGTGCTGTCGACCCAGACAGTCCCTTTCTTTGGTTTAACCACCACAGTTTGATTTTGTGTCTATTGTACGTCACTTTCAAGACAAAATGTTTTTCGCAGAGCAGTTGCGATGACGGTCTAAATTGTCTTCCATGTTTTCACTGTAACTTTGATTGGTCTTTGCATGGCTCAGTGCTCACCCCATCCATCTTACTGAGGTTCTGATTGTCATATGATTTCATTTCCAAGTTCCCGTGAAGGAGAAAGAGAAGGAGAAGGAAAAGCCAGCACAAGTCAAAGAACCGCTGGTAAAGCCGGCTGCTCCTCCACCAGGTACCCAACTCTTCAAATGTGTGTTGGTGTTAACGTCTGTGTGTTTCTGTGGGGGGGGTTCTTTAGACGTTCCTAACAGAATGTCACTCTTCAACAAACATGAATCTTTGAAACTTCATCCTGAAGAAACTGAAGATTTAACTGAAGTCACTGAAGAGAATGAAAAGAACCCAAACGGGGATTATAGACAAAACTAACATGATGACCGAAGCTAGAATGAAATGTCTGTGGTAACCTCCCTGTTATATATGTACTTGTTCTTTAAGAGGAAAAACTGAAGCCTCCTGTGAAAGTTCAAGAAGCTGCCAAAGAGCCTGAATTCACTGACAAAGCAAAGACGCTGGAGAAGAGAATCCCTCCACAGGAAGAAGCTCGGCCAGGTATCCAGACAGCAGCTCACATTCTTACCCCTGAAAAGCTTTGTGTGATTTTTAAAGACATTGTGTTTCAGTTGTTCTGCATACTTCCATTCCTCTTTTTTTGTACCTGAAGTGGCCAAACCAAAGTCTGCCGTGGAGGCTGTGGAACCAACCAAGACAGCTGTGGAGGAAGAAAAAGCAGTCATGGTAGAAAAGATAGCTCCTGAGAAAGGTAGACAGAGAAGCTAGAATCATCTTTGTGTTTCTTTTTTTCTAAGTCACCTTGATCTTTTTCACATCTTCTCTATCAATGTAAATGTGTCTTTTCACCGTTGTGAGCTGTGATACTGACTTACTCAGCTTTCGTTGTCTTTTCATGTTCTGTGTCCAGTTTTTTGGTCACTAAACACGAGCATGTCGACACAAAAATAATTTTGTATCCGTCTTTGTTCTCTGTGACACTTCCTGTCACCTTCTCATCAGAAACATCGTTTATTTCTGAATGTTTGATGCAGCTTCTCAAAGTCTCTCATCTTAACTAACTAACTGCCCTGTGAACTGTACCCCTGTACTAGATGAAACCAAAGGACCCGTCCAAGCACCAGGAGGAGTCAAGAAAGGTATGAGCACTGATTCCATCTCCCTTCACCTCCACACACCAACAGACTGTAAATGTAAAATGTCACCTGGTTCACAGATCACTTTCAAATCATCTATTTGGACTGTTTGGACAATCAGGAGTCTACATTCAGTGTCACATCACACAACATCCAAACATACACGTTTTTTGTTAGTAACTGTTTTCGTGAGTTGTTTTGTTTTTGTCCTCTTGTACGTTTGTCGTTGCATCATCTGAAGTTGTTTTTCACTTATGTTAAAGAGTAGTAAAACTGTTATTATTGAGGATTTTTTATTCTATTTTCTTTCTACGTTTTTGTATCATTATTTCAGTGTGTGTTTGTTCATATTATGTTGTGAGATAAATATCAGAAAGTAATGTCAAAACTTTGCTACCTCAGACACAGTTCTGGTCAAAAAAGGTAAAATTCAATTGGAAGAAACTGGAACATTTGAGATTCCCACCTTGAAGAAAACAACCAGAGTTGTGAAGGAAGTGGAAGAGGAACAGGAGATTATTAAACTGAAGAAGATTCCCTCCGCTCCAACTAAAGAGACAGAAGAGCAAAAACCTCAGAAAGTCACCAAGACCACCGTGTTCAGTGTCGAGGAGATGGTGCATAAGGAGGAAACTATCGAGATGTCGGTCGCCACCCGGAGAACGGTGGAGCAGTGGAGCCCTCGTGAGAAGGCAGATGTGCTGAAAAAGCCAGAAGTTATTACACCTGAGGAAAAGGCAGAAGTAGAGACTCCTAAAGACGCTTGGACCCGCCAGAAACCCATCCCAAAGGACGAGAAACCAGATGATAAGATTTCTCTTAAGAAAACTCCCAAGACTCCAAAGGAAGAGGAACCTGCACCGCCTAGTGCAGCCTTGAAGAAAGTAAAAAAATTGCCTTCAGCAGAAGTGGAACCAGAAGCAGTCAAATTAAAACCATTTGAAAGGCCTGTTAAACCAGCTGAGGAGCCAGAGAAGGATAAAAAGGAGAGGCCAGACAGGGACACTGTGGCTTTCCAGAAGGGAGAGAGGATCCCCAGAGAGGTGGAAACTAAAGAAACTCCCAAAAAACCTGAGAAAACACTTCCTGAGGTAAAGGAGCCACCAGCCAAGGTGGAAAAGCCATTAGATAAAAAGAAAACTCCAGAAACCGAGCCAGAGGAGGTGAAACCCCCCACCAAGGTGAAGAAAATCCCAATAAAGGAACCAGAAATGGAGACCGTAAAGCTGAAGCCATTCTCCAGGCCGTCCAAAGAGGCAGCAGAGCCTGAGAAGAAACCTGTAGAGGAGAAGGAGCGGAAGCCAACCGATGACCTGCATCGCCGTCACAGAAGCCCAGATGAAAAACCAAAAGAACAAGCGCAAGAGGCAAAACCAAAGAAACCCGAGATCCCGCAGGTGTCAGACAGGAAGCCGGAGAAACCAAAGGATTTGGAGGCAGTTCCAGCAGAGAAGACGGTTTCTCCTGTGCCAGCTTCTGTAAAGAAACCAGAGAAGGCTCCTGAGGAACGCAAACCTCTGCAGGTGAAGAAGGGAGTCATACCGAAGGCAAAAGAGGAGAAAGAAGAAATTGCTCTGAAGCCTGTGGAGCTGCTCAAGAAGGTTGAGCTGAAGAAGACACCATCTCCAAAGGTTGAAAAGCTAAAAGAAGCAGAACCCGTTGAAAAGAAGCCAAGTATTGATGGACTCAAAAAGGTTCCTAAAACTGTTTCACCGAAAGAATCTATTGAAGCTGTGGTTCTTAAAAAGGTCCCAAAGAAGCCATCGCCAGAGGACAAAAGTGCAGAACCGCCAAAACCTGATAAAGGGAAGGTTCCTCTGGGGAAGGAGATTTCTCCTGAAGCAGGGGAGACGGTCCCCACACGGCCTGAGGAGGACGTAATGGAAGAGGAGCTTGAAGCCGAGGAAGAGGCCTGGGAGGCAGCTCCCACTGAGAGTTACAGCTCAGAGGACTGGGAAGGAGAAGGAGAGGAAGGAGCTCTGGAGGCTCCAGGGGTGACCAGGAGAGGTGAGATGGTGGTGGCTGCTCATTGGGTGACAACAGAGAAAAACCCTGCCTTCATGCCCCGAATAATCTCATGCCTCCATTTCAATCGTCAACTCACATGTGACGCGATTGACGCCATCTCTTCCTGTTTCTTTATGTTAATGATCATTCTGTCCGTCACACCGTCTGGTCATATTCATCGCCTCATCTCATTTCTGTTTGTTATTTGTGTGTCTTCCATTTCATATCACACCGTTCTCATCTGTCCAACACGGCATTTCCTGTCATCTTTCCCTTTGTTCCTTATTCCATCTCTTCATGGTGTGAAAGCTTCAACACTGTAAAACTGGAATCATGCCCACTTTGTGACATCATTTCATAAATTTACCATCACAATCACTTCATATCACATCTGCTGCTCACGGCATGTTTTAAAGAAAGTGATGTACAATTTTTTTTTGTGCAGCAAATTTATTTTCACTGTTTCTGAACAGAGGGGCAACCAGCCGAGGAGGCAGGAAGAGGTAGAGGTAGAGGGCTGAAACGTAAGTGAGCTGGGATCTCTCAGGAGGGAAAATCACTGATGCTCTTCTTCCTGGGTGGTGATGCCACTAAAGCGTTGAAATTTTAATGTGAATTGACACTTTTCAATCTGAATTTCAGCCAAACAGACCCCTTCCCCTGGAGAAGGCAGGGGGCGGGGCCTGAGGCCCGGTGGAAAAGGCCCATCACCTCCGGAGGATCCCTTCGGAGGATTCAAGCTCAAAGCCGTCCCTCTGAAGTTCATCAAAAAGATCCAGGACATCGTGTTGAAGGAGGCCGAGTCTATTGGCTCTTCTGCTGTGTTCGAGTGTCAGGTCTCACCTTCCACCGCCATCACGTCATGGATGAAAGATGGCAGCAACCTGCGTGAGGACCCCAAGCACAAGTTCACTTCTGATGGGAAAGATCGCAAGTTGAACATTATTGATGTCCAGCTGTCCGACACTGGTGAATACACCTGTGTGGCCAAAAACGCTGGCAAGGAAATATCGTGCACGGCCAAGCTCATTGTTGAAGGTAACCTCCCACCAGAATCTCTTTGAAGCCTTTATAATGTCTGTTCGCTGTCAACTTATTTCCTTTTCTGTCCTCTCACAGAGCTTCCAGTGAAATGGATCAAAGAGCTGGAGGAGGAGACTTCAGCTCTGAAGGGTCAACCTCTTTACATGACCTGTGAGTTGAACAAAGAGAGAGACGTGGTGTGGAAGAAGAATGGCGAGGTCCTCAAGAAAAAGGCCAACAAGGTTCAGATCAATGTCATCGGCATGCAGCACGCTGTGACCATCCAGAACTCGACAGAGGATGATGCTGGTTCCTACTCGTGCGAAGTGTCCGGTCAGGAGGACGTCAAGACCACAACCAATGTCAAAGTGATTGGTAAGAAGAAGAGATGATTGAACATGCTTCCTAAGGAACATACAGTAGATGTTCATTCATTTGTTCTGATGAGCTACAAATATCTTTAGAGATTCTGAATTTACAGCTTCGAGTCAAAGTAGATGCAACAAAATATCCTGCTGTAGAGTTCAAGTGTCTACATATTCAAAGTTTGGACAGAAGAACTTTGGCTTTGTTTCATTGCACATTGTGTCTATAATGTTTAACTCCAACAGAAATCATCAAAGACTGGATTGTGAAACCCCTGAGAGACCAGCATGTGAAGCCAAAGGCTGTTGCTGTATTTAAATGTGAGCTCTTCAAGGAAACCCCCAACTGGAAGTGGCTCAAAGGAGAGAATGAGATCACTCCTTCTGACAAGGTTGAGATCAAGAAGGATGGAAAAGAGTTGACTCTCACCATCAAGAACTGTCAGCCTGAGGATGTAGCAGAATACTCCATGGAGGTGGAAGGACGCATCTACACTGCCAAGCTAACGCTAGGAGGTTTTATTTCCCTGATTACTTTCCTTAAAACATGAGCCCCTCGGATGCTTTAACTGTCTTTCAATCATTTGTTTTTCATTTATGAGTTTGAATGCATCTTTCTCAGAGCGGGAGGCTGAGATCCTGAGGCCTTTGGTCAGTGTGGAGGTGACTGAGAAGGAAGACGCCGCATTTGAGACCGAGATCTCTGAGGATGACGTTCCAGGAGAATGGAAACTCAAAGGAGAGGTTCTGAGCAGATCGCCGGTAAGACTGGATATGGATGTGGCACATAAGCATTGATGCATGAACTTCTACACTTGAATGTTTCATTATTTTATGTACGTAAACATTCTGTGATTTGTTCATCAGACATGTGACATCCTGATGGAGGGAACGGTGCGTAGGCTCCTCTTGAAGGACTGCCAGCTGGATCAGGCTGGAGAAGTGTCCTACCAGGCGCTGAATGCTGCGACCAACGCAATGCTTAATGTCAAAGGTAAGATGCATTTCTGGGACCCACGATTGGAATTCCAGGATACTGAGATTTACTTTAGTGGCTGTAAAAATAAAGACATAAGGTTGGTGAAATAAAGCTTTATGGCACATGAGACCTTAAATCTTTATTTAAATGGCTGGAAGACTGACTGTTTCTTCTTCATGCTGTGTACTGAAATATATAAACATGTACTCTTCGTTGAAGCTTTATGCTGCTCCACAATACCAAAAGGAATTTTTCAAAACGGTGTCCTGTATTTGTTATTCTGTTTGTTTGGTGTCTGTGACATGAGAAAATATGTGTTGTGATGTCACATTTATATTTTCTGGGATTGTATGTTGTAGGTTACAGCAGAAAAGTGGCCAGTTTATAAATCCCACACCAGGTTGATGAGTGGCTCACTCTATCAGACATAAAGTCACACTGCTTTAGTGTGAACTAAAACAAGTTAAGCTGACTCAATCCCGTAGTTACAAGCTAAAGATGAAGACAATGTGGAAAGGAGAACGACCCGAGGATGAAGATTCTGACAAGATACAGTCCACCATTTTGTTCACTTCCCATCAATTTTGTTACATACAATCATTTAAACATAAAGACACCAACAGGGCTAATCCAGAAGACACAAAGAAGCTAACAAGAAGACAAGACCAACAAGAAACTGGTGAAGAAGACAACAAGACCAACCAGAAACCAGCGAAGAAGACAATGCAGCTTCTTAAATGGCAACATGCCATTTTGTTCTGACAACCTGAGGATGTCTCCAACGGTTTCTATTGGTAGATTGTGATGAAGTGTTTATGTCAGTGAACTAGAATCCAATTGGGAAAAAAACATGATGTTTTCACAAATACCCCACCCTTTATGCCCCAGTGGTGAGATTCGTTAAGCCTGGATGGGTGCAGCCCACCACAGTATGTGAAGGTGGGGTTGTTAAACTGGCCACTGGCTGTGGACCTTTTGTGTTGGTTTGTGTTGTTGTCTTCTTCAGGTTCTGTATCTGTGTCATCTTTTAACCCAGAAATCGAAATGGACTTTGTCGTCCCGCTGAAGGACGTATCTGTGCCTGAAAAGAAACAGGCTAAATTTGAATGCACCATCACGAAGGATGTCTCTAAGGTCATGTGGTATAGAGGGTCTGACATCATCACCCCAGACCAAAAGTATGACATCATCGATGATGGAAAGAAGCATATGTTGGTCATAAACTGCTGTGAGTTTGATGATGAAGATGAATACACAATTGAGGTTTTGGGCAAAACGTCAACAGCCAGACTCACAGTGGAGGGTAAGTGCTGGACTCCATGACCGGACACGAGCAGATCATTTCTCATTGTGACTGTTCATTGAGTTGGTTGCCTCCTCTCTCAAACTGACTCATATGAATATGCTTTATTAATATACTTTTAGGTATCAGGGTCAAATTTATCTCACCAATAAAGGACCAAACTGTAAAAGAAGGAAAAACGGCTTGGTTTGAGCTGGAACTGTCTCATGAGAACATCCCCGTCACCTGGTACAAGAACGACGTTAAAATTCATCCCAGCAGAACGGTGGTCACTCACGTGGATGGAAAGAAACATATGTTAGAAATAAAGGGAGTGACTCTTGACGATACGTGCCAGATTAAGGCCGAGGCCAAAGGAATTCCTTCCATGGCCAATCTGACGGTCATAGGTAACTCCGGAGTAACCGTCTGTCCTCTGTCTGTCCTCATCCTGTGTGTCTTGTATCTTCTTCCCCACAGACATTTGCACAATTTGTTCATGTTTGTGCAGATTGCACAAAATAGTGTCTTTGTGAAACATTGTTTGTCTTCTTTTTAGTGTTTTTCTGTTGTGTGCTACATGTGTTGTCTTCTGTCTGTACCACGTACTTGATGTGTTGTCCATGTGCAATGGAGAGTCATCCAAAATGTCCCTATTCCAGAGGGAGACGCGTACTTCACCGTTAAACTGCAGGATTATACTGCAGTGGAGAAAGATGACGTGGTTCTAGATTGTGAGCTGAACAAAGACGTCAATGTCATGTGGTACCACAATGAAGCTGAGATCAAAGCCTCTAAGATGGTGACCATTACAGCTGAAGACAAACGCAGAACTCTTGTGATTAAGAGAGTTGGGGACAAAGACAAAGGACAGTATGTATGTGACTGTGGAACAGACAAGACGATGGCAACGCTGCACATTGAAGGTAAAGGTTTGATTTAAACGTCTGCCTCTGGAAACTCTCCATGGCTGCTGTCTGTCTGTAGATGTCCATATCTGTTGATTTCAGTCTTTAAATGTCTGGACGCCTTCAGTAAGAATTCTGTTCCTTCTGTTGAATGTCAGCTCGCCTTATCAAGGTGCTTCGACCGCTGTATGGTGTTGAAGTGTTTGACGGAGAAACCGCTCGATTTGAGGTCGAGCTGAGTGAGGACGATGTCCACGGCCAGTGGAAACTAAACGGAGAGGTCCTCATTCCATCCGCTGTACGTGTCTTTAGAATACATCTCAGCACACATTCTCTGAGCTGTGGTTATATTCACTCTCATTCCAATCTGGATTTCATCAAGAGTTCAAAGTAGTGAAGTATCTTTGTTAGCCGACACATGACAGTGAATTGGACCACGTCTCACTGTGATCTCTGTCTGAGTCCTCATGTTGTTGCTGAATTGTTGGTCTTTTGGGCGTCTGCAGGATGTTGAGATTGTGGAGGACGGTGCCAAACACACTTTGGTGTTGTACAACTGCAAAGTTCCTCAGACAGGCGAGGTGACGTTTACTGCTGCCAACGCCAAGAGTTCTGCTAACCTGAAAGTGAAGGGTGAGCGGTCACTTCCTCTAACCGGACAAAAGTGCTCACTGTTTTCTTTTTTGCCAGAGAAGAGTTGGAGCACATGGATTTATCTTTCTGCTTCGAAATCTATTTTACTGGAAGTTGTTCTTGTCTTCTGACTTTTTGGGAGGTGCAAAACAAAATGAACTACAGTTCATGTGGTAGTAATTTACAGAGGAGATGCTCTTACACCACCAAGGACATCCTTATGCACCTTCGTTTGTTTTATGCTCTTCTGAGATGAGTCGAGGGATTCTCCTAAGTTTTCTAAACAGAACTGCTCCTTAGATTTTGTTCCTGATCACTCAACCTTGATATTAACTGTATTTGTCTGAATCAACAGAGCTCCCGGTGTCATTCATTACACCGCTGGCTGATGTACACGTGTACGAAAAGGATGAGGCAAAGTTTGAACTGGAAATTTCTAGAGAGCCCAAAAGCTTCCGCTGGCTGAAGGGCTCTCAGGAGCTGTCGAACGATGACAAGTTTGAACTTCTGGTGGAGGGAAAGAAGCACACGCTTATTGTTAAATCTGCCAGATATGAAGACGAAGCCAAATACATGTTTGATGCTGAAGATAAGAGGACGTCTGGAAAGTTGATTATTAAAGGTAATTAGAACATTTCAGTCTCTCAGGTTGTGGAGGCCTTCTGGGCTGTAGAGAGTGTTCAAAATCAGCCTCAGCCAGAATGATTGGCCAAAAATTTGAAGCCCCTCCTTCCACTGTATTTTAGCGCAGGTCTCTGGTCCAGACCGGACCTCTTGCACCTTTCCTTTAGCCTGATCATATATATAATCATTTCTGTTTGTCAGGTATTCGCCTCGAATTTATCAAGCCGATTAAAGACGTGACAGTGAAGGAAAGAGAAACTGCAGAGTTCAGCGTTGAACTCTCTCATGAAAAAATCCCGGTTGTCTGGTACAAAAATGACGTCCGTCTGCACCCCAGCAAGTTGGTGCACATGTCTGAGGACGGGAAGGTCCACACGCTGGCCTTCAAGGAAGTCACTGTTGAAGACACCGCCATGATCAAAGTGGAGGCCATGGGCAAGACGTCAGAGGCCATGCTCACAGTGCTCGGTTAGTACGGTCACAGTCCACATCTCCAGGACCGATAACCAGAGTCCATCAGGATTGACTTTGCCTCATTCACTCATATTTCATGCTTTTTTTGTACATTTTATTTTTACAACATGCTGATGATTGAAAACTGAGACTAGATGGTGTCAGATTGATACTGTGACTCCGTATACATTCTGCAGACAGTTTATCTGATCAGGAAGGTCATGGTTTCCCTGATTCTTTGGTTTAACTGTTGAACTGGTTGTTACTGGTGTCCTCCTGCAGAGGGCGACCTGTACTTCACAGCAAAGCTCCAAAACTACACCGCCGTCGAGAAGGATGAGGTCATTTTGTCCTGCGAGCTCAGCAAAGCTGCCGGAGAGGTGCGATGGTTCAAGGATGGGAATGAAATCTTTCCCTCCAAGAATGTCCTCCTCCAGTCAGATGGCAGGAAGCGAATGCTGGTCCTCAAGAAAGCAGCGAAGGACAACATGGGAACTTACACCTGCGACTGTGGCACCGACAAAACCACAGCCGACCTGAACATTGAAGGTAAAAGCTGTAGTGATCTGGCCCCTCCCACTGAACTTTGGTCACGTCAGCAGAGTCAGGGCCCGCCCACGTAAACCCCGCCTCTGTCTGGACCGCTGTTTGTCCTGCCTCCGTCAGCCATCACTGTCCTTTGTCCTGTGATTGATTGTCATGTTTGTTCCTGCTCACCTGAGGATGAGACGCCTCAGCACATCTGAGTGGGACCATGAACAGTTTTAATGAGAGTCAACAGTAATTAGTTCTATTCATCATAATGTTTACAGAAGAGTCACATGGGCAGAAAAGCAATTTCCCAACAAAACGCCAACATACAGATGAAGAGCTCAGTTTCTGTAGAACGACTTTCCAAAACTTCATTTTTAAAATGTCTGTAGCATAAAAACTATTCAGATATATGTGTTGAAAATATCCATTAATATTTATAGAACTTCTTTTTCTTCTCCAAATTGGTGACATATTTGAATAAATCAGGTGAAAAACATTTTGATTATTAATTTATTGTTGAGCTGCAGGAAACAGATTCAGCTTCACTCAGTTTGTTCCGCAGATGAGAAGCACAGAAAGTTAAAGCTGCCTCAACTCACCTGTGTCGGACCGGAGAACCTGAGTGAACCTGATCCAAAAGGTCCGGATCATGTGGATCTTCATATCTTACAAGTAGACCAGAGAGAAGTCCAGGTTTTATAGACCAAGAGGACTTTTGAGCGGCAACGTTTGAGGTTTCCTCTTTAATTATTTAAACTTTAAGTCTTTAACGGAGTTCACTTTATTAAAATCAATAATCAATAATGATCTTAATGTCACCTTATTGAATTTATAACAGTTATCTCTAATGATGACCATCAATGACTCTCAACAACTGTGTGTCCAGAGGTGTCTGCTGGCTCATCCTCTGGAATTTTGTCTGTTTTCGTCTACTCTTCCTGTCGCTCTGTCGGTGTCTCTGTCTTTAACGTCTGTCTGAACCCCAACAGAGCGCGACATCAAGGTTATGCGTCCATTGTACAGCGTGGAAGTCACCGAGACGGAGACGGCCACATTTGAGACGGAGATCTCTGAGGAGGACTTGCACGCCACCTGGAAACTAAAGGGAGAGATGCTCCACCCGTCTGCGGTGCGAACAAACTAAACAGTTTCATCCTGATCTGAGGTGACCTTCCAGACTAAACTAACCTGAGAATCCTGCCAACAGGAAGTGGACATCAAGGAGGAGGGAACTCAGCATATGTTGATCCTCTTCAACTGCAAGAAAGACATGGCCGGAACTGTTGACTTCTCTGCAGCAAACGCCAAATCGTCAGCTCAGCTCAGGGTCAAAGGTGACAGACCTGATGTCCGCCGGTTTTCTCAGTGTTCCTTCGCTCCCTGACTAGACCCAGACCTGGTTCTCTAGATCTATTGTTCTCATGTTTAAACTGAAAGCAGCGTCAGACTTTGTGTCTCTTCCTCGCTGGTTTTTTGGTTGTTCAGGTGACGAGGAGACGCAGAGTCCTGGACCTGATAAAAACCCGTCTGTGGACTCTGATGGGGGTCACACATTTTAACTTATCTAATATCACAATAAGCTAAAAACTGTTACCCACTGTCACCTGGAGCAAAAACCTGAACATGTCGTTGAAACAGAGTTAAAACTGAGCCGAGGTGGAATCGCTGCATCAGTTTGTTTATTTATGAATCCAGATCTTGTTTCCTGTCAACTGATTAAATGCTGTCAGCGGCCTTTAATTCGGGCACGTGAAGCAGCTTGTTGTAAACAGCTGATGTGGTTTGTTAATCCAAACTTGACACTCTGGATCTGGATCTGGATTCGGCTCTGTTATGAAAGTCGCATGTCACTGTTACCACACAGGCTGAGCTGTGATGTCGGGGTTTCCTGCAGCGTGACGTTGGGTAACTCCTGCGACGAGCTGTACATTTTCCTTTTCCAGGAAAATTGCAGGCTGGTGATTGACAGGAGCAGATCGGCCTCCCCTGATGGGTTTTCAGAGTTGGGCTCTCAGCCAATCAGGTGTCCTGGTTATTTTAGAAGCGACATGCCTTATCTAGAGCAGGTCTGCATTGATTGGCAGGGGCTGGGACGTGACCCCAGCTCTCACTGGTTTCTGGCGGCCATGTATATCTGACAGCAGGTTGTATGCTAATGAGCTCGGCCCCAATGTCAAGTCGCAGGGAGTCCGGCCTCAGTTGTCCTGAGGGCTTCAGCGGCGGGCCTTCAGCTCAACCACACCATGAGGATTAGCCACTAAGGACTAGCCCTTTCTCTCTGGGGATTTTTGGGATCTATTGACCTGTTTTGGGAGGTGACTAACTATGTCTTCTCCCCAATCCAAAGCCCGAGTGATCGGCCTGATAAAGCCTCTGAAGGATGCCACCGTGACTGCTGGAGAGACCGCCACCTTCGAGTGTGAGCTGTCATATGAAGACATCCCTGTTGTGTGGTTCCTGGGGGGTACAAAGCTGGAACCAAGTGACAGAGTAAGTCCTCTCTATGTTTCTGTCCTACAAACAGGGATTCACTTCCTGAAACACAAGACCTGTTGGCCTCATGGTGGTCCTGGTCCAGAACCAGAACCCGTGTTTCCTGCTCCAGCATCAGCTGATCTTCATATAAGGGCCTGCTGCTGAAGGTTCAGGATTCCAGCTGAGCATGCGATCCTGGTTTTGAGATAACACAGGCAGGGAGGCTTTTCTGCCCCGCAAGCGTTTCTGGGGTTATTTTTAACAGCTGCAGGAGGCTGAAACGCGGGGCAGGTGGCAACAGGAGCCATTTGTCAGCTTTAGGTCCATAATCTCACAACGTGCCAGAGCTGTTGTTGCTGTTGTTGGTCTTAAATGTTTTCCTGCCAAAATGAGAGTTATGAGCTCGGTGTGAGTCTGGCTCTGGACTGATTTCCACTCATAATGGAGGATTAGTTTGATTATGGGATGTAACCTGAGATCTCTGAGGCGTCCACAGACACATGATCTCTCTCTGGGTTGTGCAAGTGTGATTGACTGGATGTTACATGTTCAGAGATTCGAACATCAACTGTTTAATTTCTGAGTGAACTTCAGCTTCTTCTGAACATTAAATCCAGATAAAGTCAACAAAGTGTGTAAAGACATTAATCATGATGAATGAGCTCTCTTCTGACGTCTCTGTGGTTTACTGTAAAATATTTATTATCTGGTTTAGAATAATGTTGCTTCTAAATGTTTAATAAGTAAAACAAACGGAAATAAAACATTCTCTGTGTTAAGGAACCGTCTGTGATTTAATGAATAATGTTGAATTTTTCATTAATAAACTGAGCTCGTCCTAAATTATGACATCATTGAGCTCTATCGATCAGTTATCAGGTATCACTGTGATGTAGATCAGAGACCAAACGGGTTTAAACAGGATCAGGATCCATGTTTTAAAGTTGCACCTCCACAGACGGACCGTGTGTTTGGTTCCTCCTCAGTGGGTCATGTGACTGCCGCTAAGGCAGCTGGGGTTAGTGATATACAGTGGGTGGATGTGCGGTAAAATCAGCCCTCGGGGGTCAGAGGTCGAACTGTTTAAATTGGAGGAAGGAAAGCAGCTGTCTGTGTTCATTCTAGCTGTCAGGGCTCAGCTGACTGAAAACTTCACTCCCTCTGGGCCTCGTAGGCAGAGCTCAGGGAATGTAGAGCCCACTGTCTGTTGGACGTCTCCGTGGTTTGCTCTGGAGCTGACAGGAAGGAAATAAAACCCAAAACTGACTCTGATCCTATCAGTGAAGCGCAGCGCTGATGAACAGCAACAAAAAACCATCAAACAAACAAAAGTTCTAAAGAAGGAAAACCAGAGCAGTCCAGAACAAGAAAAGTGAAATGAGGGAGGAGGGAAACCCTGAGGCTGTCATTCATCAGTGTCGCAGAGAGAGACAGGAGGTGGAGGGACAGGCAGGAAAGATTTACACCGGCCGGAGTTGATGCTGTGATGTCACATGTCTGATTCATCGGGACCGCTCTGTTTGGTTTAGAGAGATGAAACAAAGATGAATGATGCATTCCCTAAGTGCCCCTGATGAACCTGTGACTGACTGTGTTGAACCTGACAGGTGATGTTGAAGGCCGATGGTAAAGTCCACAGCTTCACTCTGAGAGACGTGCAGCTGAATGAAGCCGGACAGGTCAAACTCACCGCCAAAGACTTCCAGACAGAGGCCAACCTCATGGTCAAAGGTAAGAAACCACAGTAACCTATAACATGAAACTGTGACATCAGTCTGACCAGACAGATGTGAGACACACCTGAGTGAGCCAATCGCTGCCCTTTAGTCTGTTTCTCCTAAAACAGCAGTTTTCCACTGGAGGCTCTGTAAAGAAATAAGTAAGATAATAAAGGTTAATGCTACATCAGACTCAGAGAAAATTATGTTTAATGAAAGTCCCACTTTAGTTTGTTGTGAAGGACTTGATGTGCAGACGTGCATCTGGAGCTTCAGAGCAGAGTCGAGGTTTACAGCAGGCTGATGTCAACAAAACATTTGTCCTCTGTGTTGTTCAGAGCCACCGGTGGAGTTCACGAAGCCTCTGGAGGACCAGACGGTGGAGGAGGAAGCCACCGCCACTCTGGAGTGTGAAGTTTCCAGAGAGAACGCAGAAGTACAATGGTTCAAGGACGGACAGGAGATCAGGAAGACCAAGAAGTACGAGATCATTGCTGATGGCCGCAAGAGGGTGCTGCTCATCCACGACTGCACTCTGGATGACTCAAGGACGTACACGTGTGACGCCAAAGACTTCAAGACTTCCTGCTTCCTCAATGTCGAACGTGAGTACAAATTGGAAACAAACTCGAAGGAACCAAGGAAGAAACAAGGAAAGTAGAGGAACGGAGGAGCCAGTCCAGTAACTCTCAGTGGGGTTAAAGGACAAATCATTCAATATTAAAGTCCCTCAGATGATTTAAGGGACTTTTATAATATATAAGTGAAGGAGTAAGACTGAAGCCAGTCAGCTTAAGTTGACATCTTAGTAGATATCAGGACCTCTAAAACGACCCAGACCTGAATCGCCCTGTTAATGTCTCTTTGTTTGTGTCCACAGCTCCTCACATCGAGTTCTCAAAGCCGCTGCACGACGTGGAGGTGAAGGAGAAGGAATCTGCCAGGTTTGAATGTGAAGTCTCCAGAGAGAACGTCAAAGTGAGACATCGTCCATCTTTTTGTCCAGATGAAGGAAGGACAAGTGTCATGTCTTGGTCTCTGACCTCTCCACTTCCTCGCTGTCTCGCAGGTCTGCTGGTTTAAGGATGGAAGTGAAATCAGGAAGGGGAAGAAATACGAAATTATTGCTCAAGGTCGTCAACACATCCTCATCATCCACAAGTCTGTGTTTGACGATGAGGCTGAATATGAATGTGACGCAAAGACCTCCAAGTCCTCTGGCATGCTCACTGTCATTGGTAAGGACGAAAAGTCTTTTTCAGGGTTAGCTTTTTGTTCTAGATCTATATGTAGTTTAAGAAGAGGAAATATTCAGGGGAGATGCTGTGAAATCATTTCAGGCTTCAGTTGTGATCTGACACTGTTTGTTGTCTGTCGCTTCAGAGGAGGAGGCGAGATTCACCAAGAATCTGTCCAATGTGGAGGGAACCGAGACGGACAGCGTGAAACTGATCTGTGAGGTCTCCAAACCGGATGCCGACGTGATCTGGTACAAAGGAGACGAGGAGCTGCCGGAGGGCGGCCGCTACGACCACATTGTGGATGGGAAGAGGAGGATCCTCTTCATCCAGGACCTGAAGATGGAGGACGCCGGAGAGTACAACTGTAGGTTGAGTCCCAGCAACAAAACATCTGCAAACCTTAAGATAAACGGTAAGGAAAGAGGAAGGGACACTTTTTTCACTGTGCTTTGATAAGCCTTCAGGATATCTGTAACTTTGTGATGTCACTACGAAGCTGTATCTGCCGCAGTCCAGAGTAAACTGACCCCTGACCTTTGCGGTTGTCCATGTATTGCAGAGCTTGCTGCTGAGTTCATCTCCAGGCCGAGCAGCCAGGAGGTGGTGGAGGGCCAGAAGGCGGAGTTCACCTGTTCCGTCTCCAAGGAAACCTTCGAGGTCAAATGGCAGAAAGGCAACACAGAGTTGGAGGCAGGAGACAAATATCAGATGGTCAGTGACGGCAAGAGACGGACTCTGATCATTAAGGACTGCGAGCTCAAAGACGAAGGCGGGTACACGGTGGTGATCGGAGCAACCAGAGCCAGCGCTGAGCTCACTGTGCTCGGTAGGTTTCCTCTCTGGAAACACAAACGTCTGGTTGATGGATGGTAGGAAGCATTTTAATGCTGGAAACGGAAAATAATATGTGATGTTTGGAATAAGTCAAAATCTTCACTTTCACATTATTTTTAGTATTTTCCTGTATTCTGTCGGACTGACAGAAAAGAAGCGTCCGTAATTTATTTATTTATTTTTTTGACTTTGTCAACAAAACTAATTTGTTTTGCCGTTTTAATTTTTTATTAAATAAACCTTCTTTCCAGTTTACATTAAAAATCAATGAATCCAACTTTAAAGGCAAAATCTGAAATAAGTAAAAAACAAAACAAAACTGAACGAATAGAATTTATTTCTTTTTTGGTGAAATTCTCATAAAAGACAGCATTTTAACTAATCAGAATTTATTTCGTTTATTTGTTGCTTTTAACCTTAAAACATGAAACCTGGTTTAACAGAAACTCTGAATCTTTATTTTTTAACTTTAAATGTATTTGTTTCCAGTTTAAGTCTAAATGAATTTCCCTCTGCAGTTTGCTTCATTAGTAGATTAGCTGCTGCTCCAAAGAAGAGTTCACCAAAATAAAAGCCTGACTGGGGCACAAAGAGTCTCATCAGTTTTTCCTTCCTGCAGAGAAACTGAAGATCATCACACCACTGAAGGACACCGAGGGTAAAGAAGGTCAGGAGGTCGTCCTGAACTGTGAGGTGAATACAGATGGAGCAAAGGCCAAGTGGCTGAAGAACGAGGAAACCATATTTGAGAGCAGCAAGTTCTTGATGGTCCAGAGAGACAATGTCTTCTCCCTGAGGATCAAAGACGCCCAGAAGGGAGACGAGGCCAACTACAGCATCAACCTGACCAATCAGAGAGGAGAGCAGGCCAAGAGCGCCTGCAGTCTCACCATCAAAGGTCAGTGTAGAGGAAGTGCAAAAAATCTAAACCAAAGACAGTTCCCAACATTTAACAGTCTAATCTTCAGACTGCCATCTTAGTTTTTTTGAAATGCATCCTGGGATAAGGTGGAGCATGAAGGATCCACCTACTAGTGTTCAGAGACAGCCTTTAAAGGATCAGAACTGAGTTGGCACAGACATTCAGTACAGAACATTAGATTCATTAAAATAAAGTTAATTAATTAAATAGATGAGAGGAAAAGTTCTGTCACGTTCAGTAATTCCAAACTTCCTTTAATGTCTTTGTTTCCTGATCAAAACTGAACATGTGTCTCATTGTGTTGCTCAGAGGAGAGTCTGAGGATTGTGGTTCCTCTTGAGGACATCGACACTCAAGAGAAGAAGACTTGCAGCTTCACCTGCAAAGTAAACAGGCCCAACGCCACCCTGAAGTGGATGAAGGGCGGTGAGGAAATCACCTTCAGCAAACGCATCATCTACCGAGTGGACAAAGACAAGCACACGCTGACCATCAAAGACTGCACAATGGCCGACGAGGGCGAGTACACTGCCGTGGCCGGAGACAACAAGTCCACCGCAGAGCTGATCATCAGTGAAGCGCCGACCGACTTCAGTGTAAACCTGAAGGACCAGACCATCACCGAGTTCGAGGATGCAGAGTTCTCTTGCAAGCTGACCAAAGAGAAAGCTGAAGTCAAGTGGTACAGGAACGGACGTGAGATCAGAGAAGGACCCAGGTACGTTGCAGTCCGACCCTTGGTTGGTTTGATCTGATATGGAGCTTGGAATGAGGAGGTCACTGTGTTTTCCCCAGATACATATTTGAAAAAGATGGAAAGATCTGCACCCTCCGTATCAAGGAGTGCAGACCTGATGATGAGTGTGAGTACGCCTGTGGTGTGGATGAGAAGAGATCCAGGGCCAGGCTCTTTGTTGAAGGTGAGTCCTCAGGATTTGTCTTTTTAGCAGAAACCAGAAACCAGTTCTGTTCGCCTCTGAACTAACCTCTCTCTGTCCTGCAGAGATCCCTGTGGAGATCATCAGACCGCCACAGGACGTGTTCGAACCTCCAGGCTCAGATGTTGTGTTCGAGGTGGAGCTCAACAAGGACAGAGTCGAGGTTAAGTGGTTGAGGAACAACATGACAGTGGTACAAGGAGACAAATACCAGATGATGAGCGAGGGCAAAGTCCACAGATTGCAGGTCTGTGAGATCAGACCCCGTGACCAGGGAGAGTACAGAGTCATTGTCAAGGACAAAGACGCCAAGGCCAAGCTGGAGCTGGCAGGTAACAACCCCCCCGTGAAACACCAACTAGTCTGAGTTTTTATCCTGACAGAACCACCGACAACAGTGTTCCTCAGACTCTGAGCCAGACTCAGGACCAGGTGTGGACCACCGAACACATATTAACTGGTTCCTTACAGTCTGGTACAAATCTAAAAAAAGATCTGTAGAAATTCCAAATTTACATGTTGTAGTTTTTTAGACACAGACTAAATAACCAGGAGGATTTATATTCTTCAACATGTAAATCTGAGACATCAAAGCTTATGGTGACTGTTGTGGTTGTTGGACACGTGTCCTCTGTCAGTCAAACAGGTGGAGGTCATAAGTCCAGGAGTTTTCTCTGACAGTTTCTCCTTCTTCCTCCAGCCATGCCACAAATCAAGACCACAGACCAGAGCTATGTCACAGATGCCGGGAAGCCCATCGTTATGGCCGTCCCCTTCAGCGCCTACCCAAAAGCCGAGGCTGACTGGCTATACGACAATGTGAGTCTGCCCAAAGACAACGTTCACACCTCTACTGACCGCACAGAGTACCGACTGAAGGACCCCAAGAAGTCTGACCAGGGCCGCTACAAGATCATAATCAAGAACAAACATGGAGAGGGAGAAGCATTCATCACCTTGGACGTCATTGGTGAGTTGGTCCCCTACTGACCAAGACCAGGTCAATAAGCAACCCAGGTTTCTGTGTTAGGAAATGAATCATTTCACACATTCTTGGGTTGCTCACATGGTGCTGACCATCGTCTGGATTCTTCCCCAGATGTCCCAGGACCTGTGAAGAACCTGCAGGTGGTTGACACTGCTGATGGTGAAGTCAGTCTGGCATGGGAAGAGCCTGAGAGCGATGGTGGCAGCAAGGTCATTGGCTACGTGGTGGAAAGACGCGATGTCAAACGTAAGACCTGGACTTTGGCCACCGAGCATGCCGATACTCCTGAGTACACTGTGACTGGCCTCCAGAAGGATTCTTTGTACCTGTTCAGAGTCTGCGCACGGAACCGGGTTGGCAGCGGACCCAATGTAGAGACTGACAAACCGGTTCAGGCAAAGAACAAGTTTGGTGAGAATCACTTTGTGTTTGGTGTGAGAGTTGATACAGGATCAAAACACGGGAAGTAACGTACCAGTCAAAAGTTTGGACACACTTTCCCATTCAAGTTAATAGGAAAGTGTGTCCAAACTTTTGACTGGTACTGTTCATATTTGGTAAAAACTGAACTTCTGTGTGTTTCAGATGTTCCAGAGGCTCCGCTCAACGTGATTGTTGGAAACGTTACCAAGTTTGGTTGCACCGTTTCCTGGGAGCCACCCGAGTCGGACGGTGGCTCACCCATCACTTCCTACATTGTTGAGCTACGTGACCGCACGTCAGTGAAGTGGTCTCCCGTCCAGGTGACCAAGGCTGACGAGCTGAGCGCCATCATCAACGACGTCATTGAGAACAAAGAATATATCTTCAGAGTCAAAGCTGAGAACAAAGCTGGCGTCGGGAAGCCCAGCGCCGCCTCCCAGCCCGTCAAGATCATGGACCCCATCGGTGCGTTTGATTGAGGGAGGATCCATCTCCTCCTGTAGAGTCGTACAGTTCAGGGTTTTCATTACAGGACACAAGAGACACGATTAACAAATTAGAACCAGGTCTTTAGTGTAACTAGGTTAGCAGTGAAGGTTTAACTACAGCCATATTTACCCCAAAAGCTCTTTGTTGCCTCCACACATCTAATTGGAGATTAGAATTAGTTCCCATGTTTCATGTTTAACATCAGCATAAGAACACACAATAACTGAATCTGTTTTCTGCAGAGCGGCCCAGTCCCCCTTTGAATCTGTCATGGCAGGACCAAAACAAGAACTCTGTGCAGCTCACCTGGGAGACTCCTCTGAGGAATGGAGGCAGCATCATCACCGGGTACATCATCGAACGCTGTGAGGACGGCAGCGACAAGTGGCTCCGCTGCAACGCCCGCCTCTGTCCTGATCTATCCTACAAGGTACCAGCAATATTTCCTCATTTCCTGTTTCCTGTCCCGGATATAACATTTGAAAGGTTTGAATTTCCGCAGAGGCTAAGTTAGCATGTCAGGCTATGTCAAAAGCTTTGTGTCACAGGAATGAGGAACTCTCACAGAAACGTTTTCCAAATGCCTCTTAGTAAAAGACCTCCATCTGTTTTAAGAATGACAGCCTCTTAGCTGCCTTTCAGCTGGTGTGAAAATGAGATGAGTGATACATGTTTGCCCCGTCCTTTTTCCTTCAGGTGTCTGGTCTGAAGTACGGGACCAAGTACAACTACAGAGTGTTTGCGGAAAATGCTGCTGGTGTCTCCGACCCATCCAACATCATTGGGCCTCTGCTGGCTGATGACCCACACTGTAAGACAATCAACGCCTTAATGTTCTTTATCAATGTAGTCATGTCACTGCTTTGAAAATAAATTGTTACGTTAATGTAGCTAACCCTTCCAAACATAAAATCATGCCCCTCTCTCCGTTCCCCAGTCGCTCCAAACTTTGACCTGAGTGCTTTCAAAGATGGCCTGGAGGTGATCGTCCCTCACCCTCTTACCATCAGAGTCCCCATCACTGGATACCCAACCCCTGTTGCCAAGTGGACCTTTGGCGAGAAGGAGCTGACAACTGCTGATGAACGTGTCTCTCTAATGACCAAGTCCACATTCACAGAGCTGATGGTCACACCAAGCGTCCGCCCCGACAAAGGCATCTATACTCTGCACCTGGAGAATGATGTCACATCACTCTCTGGAGAGATTGAGGTCAACGTCATCGGTATGGAAGAAAAAAAAGAAAATCAACATCTGTGATTCGTTACAAACATTTGCTGCTTCTGATATCACTGTGTCTCTGCTTGCGTCCTCCAGCTGCACCCAGCGCTCCCAAGGACTTCAAGGTCCTGGAAGTGACACGACAGCACGTCCACCTGACCTGGGAGGCTCCAGAGCATGATGGAGGAAGTCCTCTGACAGGGTACCAGGTGGAAAAACGGGACATTTCCCGCAAGACCTGGGTCAAGGTATGACACCAACATCTTGACTCAACACTGTGGGGTGAAGGAGCTGATGCTGTTTTCTTTAATGTTTACTTTTTGTAGACGAAATCATTTCTTCAGATGAGCGGAAACCATCACACTTAACAATTTAATGAAAACTGTTTATTGCTAGTTTTTATTGGTAATGTCTAACAATAATTACAAATCCTCTTTCTCAGGTGGCTTCAGGTGTCCAGGATCTGGAGTTCACCGTCACAGACGTGGTTGAAGGGAAGGAGTACCTGTTCCGGGTCACTGCTTGCAACAAGTGTGGACCAGGAGAGCCAGCATATATTGACGAGCCTGTCAATGTCTCCTCTCCTGCCAGTGAGTCAGATTTAAATGCATCATTAATGAAAGTGAGGATATAGAAACTTTCTGACACCTCCATATCATTTCTCCACTAGCTGTTCCTGACCCACCTGAAAACCTGAAGTGGAGAGACAAATCTGCCAGCGGCATCTTCCTGACCTGGGAGCCGCCAAGGTATGATGGCGGCAGCAGCATCCGTGGCTACAATGTGGACCGTTGCCAGAGAGGTACCGATAAGTGGGAGCCCTGTGGTGACATGGTGCCTGAGCTGAAGTGCCAGGTGACTGGCCTGATCGAGGGCCAGTGGTACGCCTACAGGGTCCGGGCCCTGAACAGACTTGGAGCCAGTCAGCCCTGCAGGGCCACAGATGAGATCCAGGCTGTTGATCCCAAAGGTACCAGGATTTTTTACCTGAAATGCATTTTTCACTTTGTTCTAATTAAAGGTACAAATCTAAAAGATGATCATGAAAATATTATTACAAATTAAACTCCAGATAGAATCAAAACAACATGAAGAGACAGAGACCAAAAACAAACAGCAACACGAAACCAGCAAGATTCTAAACCTCATACTGTACTGTGAACTCCCCCAAGTAGCATGTAGGAGACAACTAACTAACTAACTTCTTGTTAAAAACTGACTAAACCCTTTTTATCCATGCAGAGCCTCCGGAGATCCGACTCGATGCCAAGCTGCTCTCCGGTGTGACAGCCAAGGCCGGCAGCAAGATTGAACTTCCTGCAGAGGTGACGGGTAAGCCTGAACCCCGGGTGAAGTGGACTAAAGCTGACCTGGTCCTTAAACCAGACGACAGGGTGACCATTGACACCAAGCCAGGACACTCCACTGTCACTATTGCCAAGACTAAGAGAGACGACAGCTCCACTTACATTATTGAGGCCACGAACAGCAGTGGGCGCGCCACTGCCACCGTCGACGTCAACATCCTAGGTACAGCCTTTCAACTATAGTGAAAATACACATAATGAATGTGTATGAAAAGAAACCACGTTAAATTTACTTTCCTCACACAGATAAGCCTGGTCCTCCGGCAGCCTTTGACATCTCTGAGATTACCAATGATACCTGCCTCCTGGCCTGGAACCCTCCACGTGATGACGGAGGTTCCAAAGTCACCAACTACATTGTTGAGCGCCGAGCTGCTGACAGTGAGGTCTGGCACCGTCTGTCCTCCACCATCAAACAAACCACCTACAAAGCCGTAGGCCTTGTCAGGTTCAAGGAGTACATCTTCAGAGTCTTCGCTGAGAACCAGTTTGGTATCGGCCCAGCAGCTGAACATCCATCCATCATTGCCAGATACCCCTTTGGTAGGACTGATGTTTGGGTTTCCTATGAGTTGTTCCAGTTGTTATCAGTTCTGGATTTTTCTCTAGACCAGTAAAGAGTTCTGTGTGTAAAAAGTGGATCATCACATGGTTGAGCTCAGCCATAATGAAACTGATCCTTTTTGTCTTGCCCTCAGACACCCCTGGAGCTCCTTATAAATTGGAGGGTTCAGACATCGCCAAAGATTCATTGACTCTGAGCTGGTATGAGCCTGATGAGGACGGAGGAAGTCCTATTACAGGATACTGGGTGGAGAGATATGAACCCGACCACGACAAGTGGATCAGATGCAACAAGCTTCCGATCAAAGACACCAACTACAGGTGAGTCGAACTGGTCCAGTGTGTCCAGCAGGAATTTAATGTTGAATGGATTGGATTTCACTATGTTTTTCTTTGCAGAGTCAAAGGTCTTCCAACCAGAAAGAAGTACAAGTTCAGGGTCCTGGCTGAGAATCTGGCTGGTACTGGAAAGCCCAGCAAAGAGACTGATCCGATCCTCGTCAAAGATCCAATTGGTAAAAAGATATTTCGCCACTTGTTTAGTTGTGTGTATATAAAATCTTTTCCCTGAGTAAAAAATATCCCGGCCATTTGTTTTCCAGATCCTCCATGGCCTCCTGGTAAACCCACGGTCAAGGACGTGGCTAAGACTTCCTGCTTCCTTATGTGGACCAAACCAGAGCACGATGGTGGAGCAAAGATTGATGGCTACATCATTGAAATGCTGAAGAGTGGCACCACAGACTGGATCCATGTGGTGGACAACATCAACAGCCTGGAGCACTTCCTGAAGGGCCTGATGGAGAAGCAGGAGTACTCATTCAGGGTTCGGGCTGTGAATGTGGCTGGAGAGAGTGAGCCCAGCGAGCCCAGCGACCCAGTGCTCTGCAAGGAGAGACTCAGTAAGAAAAACTCAAACTAACGCCTCGACTTTAGATCAGCTCATTTCAACCTTTAGCAACACATCTAAAAGTGTGTTTTATTTGCTGTGTGTGTGGTTTTTTTTTTTAAACTTAGTTTCTGACCAGTAGATTTCTTGGTGTTCTTGTGATACCTGCAAGACCCACCAGGGGGCCACAGTCATCAGGTTGGGAGTCAGTCATCTAGAAGAGCCCAAACGTGTTAAAGTCACTTTAGACACAGATTGAATTAACGGTTTTTCTTATTGTGCATACGGTACTCCAAATGAGGTAGATTGTGGGTACATTTTGCATACAGAGCTGGATTTTTTTGTACCTCAATGATAAGCCTCTCTCCTACGTCGTCCACCATGTTGAATGAGTGTGTGAGCGACGTAGTGATGTGAGGAACGAACCTGTCATTCCTGATGGATTTTGATGGGCTGTCAGTGTTTTTATCGTTCATCAAATCGCTCTGAAAGTGATCCAAACGATATCGTCCACCACTATCGTTGTCGTTATAGTTGTAGTGTGGACGCTGCCATCCACTTGAGTTAAGAACGATTTTTAGAACTATATATTTATAGTTATAGTTATGGTTCTTGGTGTGGACGGCCCTTTAAAGGGTTAAACATGGAATCCAACCAACATGTTCAATGCACCGTGGTAAATCTTTTAGAGCCAACTTGATAATGTCTCTGTCCTTATCTCCTTAGACCCTCCTTCGGCTCCTCGCTGGTTGGATGTTGTTGGTATCAGCAGGAACAGCGCCGACCTGAAGTGGACTGCACCTGAGCGCGATGGCGGCTCACCCATCACCAACTACGTGGTGGAGAAACGTGACGTGAGGCGTAAAGGCTGGCAGACTGTTGACACCACAGTTAAAGAGCTGAAGCACACCGTGACTCCACTCAACGAAGGATCGCTGTATGTGTTCCGTGTTGCTGCTGAGAATGCTGTTGGCCTCGGACCATTCTGCGAGCTGGAGGACTCTGTGCTCGCCAAAGACACTTTCAGTAAGTTACAGAGGAATTCCAGTGATGGACACTTCACGTTTTTCAATTCATGATGTTGACACCTTTTTTTTCTTTTTACAGCTACTCCTGGTCCACCATATGCTGTGGCTGTGGACTCTGTGACCAAAAGACACGTGGACTTACAGTGGGAGGCACCTAAAAACGATGGTGGCCGACCCATCCTAAGGTACTCAGGAGACTTTCAAAATTAAATAACAGATTATAACTCAGCAATGACAGAACATTCATAACAACGAAAGTCAACTGTGTCACAGTATTAAGGTGTATTTACATTTCTGTGACTCTACCTCTCAGGTACTCCATTGAGAAGAAGGAGAAACTTGGAACTCGCTGGGTTAAATGTGGAAAGACTTCAGGTCCAGACTGTAAGTACAGAGTTACAGATGTCATTGAGGGAACAGAAGTCCAGTTCCAGGTCAGAGCAGAGAACGAGGCTGGCGTTGGACACCCAAGTGAACCCACCGAGATCCTTACCATCGAAGATCCAACAGGTTGGTCCAGTCACTCATTGGAGTTGCTGTTCAAGTTCAGTGTGTATAGAGTCTAAGTCTGTCTCACCTTTTCCCTTCAGGTGTCCCATCACCTCCTATCGAGCTGCATGTTACTGGAGCCAGCCGGGACTTCCTGTCCATCGCCTGGAAACCGCCACAGAGGGACGGTGGCTGCCGCATCAGTGGCTACCACATTGAGATGTGTGAAGCTGGAACAGAAAAGTGGATGAGAGTCAATTCCCGACCAGTGAAGGAGCTGAAGTACTGTGTGGAGGAAGGTGTGGTTCCTGAGAAGGAATACATCCTGAGAGTGAGGGCCATCAACTCTGTCGGAGTGAGCGACCCCTCCGACATCTCTGAGAACGTGTTCGCCAAAGACTCTGACTGTAAGAATGTCCACAAAGTTTCTATTTGTTAATCATCAAAGTGACAGAAATGGATGAATGAGTTCAAGCTTTTATTTTGTGTTTCCAGGTAACCCAACATTGGACTTCCAGACTCTGGACCTCGTTGTTGTGGAGACAGAGAAGCTGCACATCCCAGTTCCCTTCAGAGCCGTCCCCTCACCCAGAATCACCTGGCACAAGGACGGCAAAGAGCTGAAGGCCGACGAGCGCCTCGGCTTCAGGTCAGTTCGACTGTGTCTTCATGTGGATCCACAGTCTCTAAACCTGGACCTGGACTCAAAACTTCATCCTATCTACTGACCATCAGGGGGCGACTCCACTGGTTGTAAAAGAAATCAGATTGTATTGAAGTCTATGGGAAAATGTCCCTCCTCCTCCTCAGTAAACGTTTTCCTGATGAGTTTATGGTCTCAGTCTCTAATTTACAGTCTTCAATACAACATGATGTTCATTTTTTAAATGATGCTCCATTTAGAGGGAGGAGGGGAGGGGTTAGGGGGCGGGGCTACTGTGTGACTGACAGAAGAAATAAGAAATAAAAGTTAGGAACTTTTTGTTTATTAATTATTAATAGCCGTCTAAACAAACATCAGACCTGGTGACATGAATAATTCACGATGGCAAATGTGTCATTACAACAAAAATAATAATAATCATCTTGATTCTTGATTTATTTTTGCTAATTCATTATTTCTCTGTGATTCAACCAATCGTCCGGTCTGTAAATATTCAAACATCCAGCGACCACCTTGTGCTTGTTGTCTTCATCGCTGTGAGCAGCAGGGACTGATTGAAATTTTTCTGCTTAACAGAAAGGAATACACTTCCTGTCATCTAGAGATCGACAGCAGCCTTCATGCTGATGCAGGAGTGTACAAAGTAACTCTGGAGAACAAACTGGGAGCCGCCAGCGCTACTATCAACGTCAAAGTTATCGGTACTCATTGTTTTCACCTCATCATGCCAATGTCCATATCCTGGACCAGACTGTTTTCTCACATCTGTATCTCTGTGTTCAGGTCTCCCTGGTCCCTGTAAGGAGATTGTGGCCTCTGAGATCACTAGGAGTTCCTGCAAAGTGTCCTGGGATCCCCCCGACTATGACGGCGGCAGCCCGGTTCTTCACTACGTCCTACAGGTAAGAGATTGATGCATCTTTTCAAATCTGACTTCGTATCCTGGAAGAGTCTGCTGAGTCTGAAAACCCCAGATGGTTCATTAATGTCGCTCATGTCTGTGTGCAGCGGCGTGAGGCCGGCAGGAGGACATACGTAAACATGATGTCTGGAGAGAACAAGGTCAGCTGGACTGTCAAAGACCTGATCCCCCATGGGGAGTACTACTTCAGAGTCCAGGCCGTCAACAAAATTGGAGGAGGAGAATTTATAGAGCTCCGCAACCCAGTTATTGCAGAGGACCAGAAACGTAAGACCAGGACCAGGCTAGATCAGTTTGATTTAGAGATGTTTTTACTAAATCGGTTCAGATTCAATTTGTAATGGAAGCTGTATCTCATCTCAGATCCTCCTGACGCACCTGTGGACGTGGAAACCAACAATCCCACATCCAGCATGGTCACCCTGACCTGGAAGCCTCCCATGTATGATGGCGGCTCAAAGATCATGGGCTACATCCTGGAGAAGCAGCAGAAGGGCGAAGACAAGTGGGAGAGGTGCAATGACTTCCTGGTGCCCGTCCTGTCCTATACCATCAGAGGACTGACAGAGGGCAAGAACTACACCTTCAGAGTCAAGGCAGAGAACGCAGCTGGTGTCAGCGATCCGTCACGCAACACACCATTCATTAAGGCAGCGGACGCCATCGGTAAGGATGACGTTGACATCATTTGGCAACCAGAGCAGTTTTACATTCTCAGTGTGAGGAGAGCAAAGCTGAGGCAGATTTACTCTCTAGCTACATCTAGCACTTGGTAAACCTAGCTTATCTTAGCACAGAGACTTGAAAACAGGGTAATAGTTGCCTGGCTCTACCTAGTCTGACATTTAATGTTTGGTTTTTACATTTTAAATCTAACAAGTTATGCACTTTATTTCTCTCTCAGATGCTCCAAAGGTGTTCCTGAGTGGCAGCCTGCAGTCTGGTCTCACGGTGAAGCGAGGGTGCGAGATCTGCCTGGATGCCAACATCTCTGGCTCACCGTACCCTGAGATCACCTGGTACTGGAACAACCAGGAGATCCGACCTGAGCCACTGCGCAAGAGGCCAGAGAGGCCCCTAAAGAAGAAGGTAGAGAAGAAGGAGGAAGGTGAAGCCGAGAAGAAAGAGGAGAAGAAGGAAGTCGAGTTGAAGGAAGAAGAAGTGAAGAAAGAAGGAGAGGAAAAGAAGAAGGAAGAGGCTGCTGAGCCTGAGGTGGAGGAGTCTGACTACCCGACAATCAACGAGCGTCTGGCCATTGACAACAGCCGCAGGGGCACATCCTCAGTCGTCATCAGGGACTCAATACGCGGTGACCACGGCGTCTACATGGTGAAGGTGGAGAATGCCCACGGCATTGCCTCTGCCACCTGCGAGGTCAATGTGCTTGGTGAGATTTTGTCCTACTTTTATTTTTTTCAGTCCACAAATTCACTAGAAAGTTCAGACACCCATTCTTCTGTCTGCTCCTTGATGGTCAGTTCTGGATCTGCCCTCAAGTCACAAATCTCAAATTCTAAATCTTTAACGAATGTCATGTGGAAACTTCTTTCTGTACATTTTAAAGGCTGACATAATTTTGTCTGTCCTCAGATACTCCTGGTCCTCCTGTGAACTTCAAATTCGAGGAGGTGAGGAAGAACTCTGTAATTTGCAAGTGGGATCCACCTCTGGATGATGGCGGCAGCGAGATCCTCAACTACACTCTAGAGAAAAAGGACAACTCCAAGCTGGAGATCGGCTGGAGCAGCGTCACCTCCACACTGAGAGGATGCCGTTATCTGGTGCCCAAACTCATTGAGAAGAAGGAGTACCTCTTCAGGGTTGTGGCCGAGAACAAGTGTGGTGCAGGTCCTCCCTGTGTCTCCAAACCGGTCATTGCCAAGAATTCTTTCGGTACGACATCATTGGTTCTTAATCCTGAAAATAAACACAAAGTAAACTGAGAGTCACTTCTTCTTCCTCATCCGCTTGTCACCCTCAGAACCTCCTGAGGCTCCAGATAAGCCACAGATTGAAGACATCACTGCCCACAGCATGTTGGTCACCTGGAATGAGCCAAATGACAACGGTAGCCCCATTGTGGGATACTGGGTGGAGCGGCGTGAGATCAACAGCTCGCGCTGGACACGTGTTAACAGGCGAGGAAACGCAGCGATGAATCATGTTTTAATTGGCTGATGTTTCATAAAATATCTAAATTTGATTGCTCGATTATAAGAGGAACATTTTTGTTTTGTTTCTGAATATGGCATTTTTGTCCTGGTTTTCAGGACTATTGTTCCTGACACTGAGCTGGATGTTCAAGGTCTGCTGGAGGGAATGACTTACATCTTCAGAGTGGCAGCTGAAAACCAGGCCGGCCTCGGAAAGTTTAGTGCTCCCTCTGAACCCAAGATGGCCCAAGCTCCAATCCGTATGTAGACTATTCTGAAGGTTTCCTTTTGTTGATGTCATTAACATAATACTCATTCCCAGAGTTATAATGACTGCCGTGCATTTATGTGTAACACTGCAGTACCTCCTGGACCACCAGTGGCCCGAGTGGTGGCAACAACTGACCACTCCATCGATGTGGAGTGGGAGCCACCTGCTGACAACGGTGGAGGAGAGATTCTGGGATACCATGTGGATAAGGTCAGTCCATCAAGTCAACTTTGACCTTTGTTTTCAGGTTCCTGCCTCCCTTTTTCTGTTTCAACCTGTCTCATCCGAAGCCAAAGAACTGTCCATCATGTTGCTTTTCTCACATCAAGATCCAAGTAGACAATACTTTGGCAAGATGTCTTTAGTTGACTTTATTGTTTTAGAAAGCCAAACTGTCTCCCAGAATCAAGCTAAGGTCATTACATGTCTCACATTGCATTAAATTCTGGAGGAAAGCTGTCTCTAATTGTGTCTTGGTCACACCCAGCAGATGAGATAAGGAGCTCCAGTTGTTCAGTGGCTTGACACATTGTGTCTTGTCTTGTTTGTCTAGTTTGTTTTTTGTGGTCCTGTTGCTGTTTATATTGTGACCCTGCTTTAAGCTAACTCTAGTACATAACATAATCAACTGTTCTTTTAACAATTTGAACTATCTTTCTTGTTCTCTGTTGTTTTTTTAGGCCATGGCTGGTACCAAGGACTGGTCCCGGTCTACAGAACGCCTCTGGAAAAACCGGGCATTCACCGTCTATGGAGTCCGTGAAGGAGCCAAGTACCTGGTCCGAGTCATTGCCTGCAATGCTGCTGGAGAGGGAACACCAGGATTTACAGAGTCCGTGTTTGTCAGGAATCCTGCAGGTTTGTCAAAAAACGAAACAAGACAGAAAAAAACCCACTGACACTTGGTTTAATTTGATCAAATGTGTTGATGTAAATCTCCTCTCTTTGTTCTTGACTTCTTTCTTTGGTTGGTGCTTGGCCCATCTAGAAATACCTGTGATTGAACTAGACCTGTCTGTAAAGAATGGCGTGGTCATCAGGGCTGGAGAGGACCTTCGTATACCTGCTACAGTCACTGGTAAACCCTACCCGTCCATCACCTGGACCAAGGATGACAGTAAGCCAGACAAAGACCGTGTGGAGATCCTCACTGAGGGCAATGACAGCGTTGTTTCAATCAAGAACGTTCAGAGGAAGGACGTTGGCAAATACACGATCTCTGCGTGCAACCCCAGTGGCACCAAGGCAGCTTGGACAAGAGTGGATGTCATGGGTAAGTCCAAGAAGTTAACGTCACATTAATTGATCCTATGATATTAAAGTGAAAGCTAACACTGTTTTATGTTCAGATGTCCCTGGACCAGTCACAGACCTGAAACCGGTTGTTGTCACTCGTAAAATGATCTTCCTGAACTGGGACGACCCAGAGGACGATGGCGGCAGCGACCTGACTGGCTTCCTTGTTGAGCGAAAAGATGCTAAGATGCACACTTGGAGGCAGCCTGTTGAAACCACCTCATCCAAGTGTGAGTGTGTGGGCATCATGGAGGGACAGGAGTACATGTTCCGTGTCATTGCCAAGAACAAGTATGGACTGGGACCACCTGTTGAACTGGGGCCCATCAAGGCTGTGGACCCACAGGGTGAGTCCGAAACTCAGAAATAAATGCCAAAAATTACTTAAGCCAGATCAATTGTTAATGTTCAGGAGTAGCATTTTATATAAAGTTCTGGTCAAAAAAACATGTTTGTACTTAAACGTAGTTGTTTCTTTGGTGGATTTGCAGGTCCACCATCATACCCTGAGAAATTCCATTATACTGAGCGGACCAAGAACTCCATCACACTTGCCTGGAAGCCTCCTCGTCATGACGGCGGCAGCCCAGTCATCGGCTACTTTGTTGAGAAGAAGAGGCAGGACCAGCAGGCCTTCGAGCCCTGCAACACTGAGATCTGCCCCAACATGACTATGACTGTGGAGGGCCTGGATGAGGCCTGGATGTATGAGTTCAGAATCAAGTGTGCTAACCTAATTGGAGAGAGTGAGCCTTCCACCCCAATGACTGTGGTCATTCAAGATGATGAAGGTGAGGTGTCAACCCTAAGCCCGCTGTTCAAAATTTATCGGATCAAACCATTAAGATTTTAACAGTGTGCTGTAATGTTATTGTTTGTGTACTGAACTAGTTTGCTCCCGTCCTGTTCCTCTTAGTGCCTCCTGAGATCCACATGCTGAAACACTTCAAGGGTGACTGTATTACTGTGAAGAAGGGTGAGCCCATTGAGATCCCTGCTGACGTTGTAGGACTTCCCATCCCTAAGATTGAGTGGTCCAAAGATGACGTTGTGATTGAGAAGCCGACTGAGACTCTTCTGATTGAGACGGAGACGACTGGCAGGATGAACTGCAAGACTGCATTGTCCATCCCAGCAGCCAACAGGCGCGACCGTGGCAGCTACACTGTGACTGCCTCCAACAACATGGGCTCAGCCAAGCACACCACCACTGTCATGGTGCTGGGTGAGTTAAAGAAGTGTGTTTAGTATGTGACTGCAGGATTGAATGAGTCTGCTGACAGCGATCCTCTGGATCCCCTGTCCTTCCCTCAGATCGACCACTTCCACCCAGGAATTTGACAGTGTCCAACATCAGAGCGGAGTCCTGTTACCTCCAATGGGATCCACCACTTGACGATGGCGGCAGTGAGCTCACCAACTACATTGTTGAAAAGAAGGAGGTGGTGACAGAAGAACCAGAAGAAGCTTCACCTGAACCACAGTGGGTTGAAGTTACCAACAGCATCATTGAGAAGAAATATGGGGTATGTCCAGATAAATCTCATGTCTGATGATATTTCACAGTTTTCATAGGTCTGTAAAGTTCTGTTTCTCCAGTGGTGACAACATATTCGTCTCCTGCAGGTGTGGAACCTGGAGACCAACAAGACCTACATGTTCCGGGTCAGAGCTGAGAACCGCTATGGAAAATCGGACCCCTGCATGACAGATGAGGTCCAGGTCACAGACCCCTTCGGCCTTCCAGGTCCACCAGAGAAACCAATGATTACAGAGTACTCCAAAACCTCCATGACCTTGACCTGGGAACCCCCCAGGGACAATGGGGGCTCTATGATTATTGGTTACTGGCTGGAGAAGAGGGAGAAAGGTACTGGCTACTGGGCCAGAGTCAACAAAATGCCAGTCACAAAGAGAGGAATGAAAGGCTGGGAGTACCAGGTAGGCTGCTGCGACTTCAACTTACAAAGTGATTCTTAACATGGTCTCTTTAAGTCCTTAGGGCAGGTCCTTCACAGACCTCTAAATGGTCTGCCACAGAGTTTAAAGATGCATCATCTCAGACCTTTAGTTTAATTAAAATATCCACGACAATCCATTAGACCAGACATTTAGGATAGTTTGGGACCTTAAGTTTATGAAAAACCTTTAAAGAATTCCGCACCATGTCAAATGTTTTCTTTCAAGATGTCACAGAAGACTCTTCTTGTTTTTCAGTAAACAGTGACCTTAACACACTTAATGCTTACCTGTCTTTATCTCTCAGGTGACTCGTCTGTTCGAAGGAACAGAGTACGAGTTCAGAGTTGCTGCCAGCAATTCTGCAGGAATTGGACCATTCAGTGCACCATCTGACTCTGCCTTTGCTGTGGATCCACTCAGTAAGTTAAAGACAGCAGGCTTCTTTCTAATGGAGTAATAAAGAGTGACAAAATGATTCATCAGTTATTCCTCAAAGAACAAAGTTTCACATACTGCTGCATCTTCCTCCAGCTCCTCCCAGCATGCCCGCTGCTCCTGTGGTGGCTGATAAGACTAAATACAACGTAACGCTGTCCTGGAAACCGCCAGAGAAGGATGGAGGAAGCCCCATCAAGGGCTACATCATTCAGATCCAGGATGAAGGCACATCTGAGTGGGCGAGGGTAAACGACCCTGATAGCCTTCACCCCACCACTGAGTTCACTGTTCCCAGCCTCCGTGAGCTGAAACGTTACCGCTTCAGGATCATCGCTGTCAATGACATTGGCGAGTCTGACCCCAGCCCCCGCACCAGCGAGGTTCTGATTGAGGACATCCAGCGTGAGTCCTATAAAATCTTGATAAAATGAACAACCTTCATCATTGTCAACTGTTATCTGCTTGAAGAGTCTTTGTCGCTCATGTGGTGGTGTTTCTACTCCACAGTACCACCTTCCATCAGCCTTGATGTCATGGCAGATGACCTGCTGTACATCCGTGCTGGAGATCCAATCAAGATTCCTGCCACCATTAAGGGCCGCCCAGTTCCTAAGGTCACCTGGGACTTTGATGGCAAAGCCAAGTCACACAAGAAGAACAAACTGCACACGTTGCCCGTGGACTCCGAGGTGAGACCTTAACAACAGCATTCAGGACTTCCTAAATCCAGGAGTTCTTCATGACACTTTCTCCTTCACACTAAAATTATTTGTATTTTTGCTTATTTTCATAGTTTGTGTCTCATCTTCTAATGTTTGTGTTTGCAGATTGAGTCCACAGACACCAAGTCCATTGTAACCATCCCTGTAAGTCTGAGGAGCCATTCTGGGCGCTACACCATCACCGCTAAGAACAAGTCTGGACAGAAACACATCAACGTCAGAGTCAATGTCCTCGGTAAGATTCTGAAACCGATCACACACAGACCTGAGACTTTTGGGCTGATGTTTTAGACTAAATGTATTTTTTCTGGATGCAGATGTACCTGGACCTCCAAAGGAGCTGAAGGTTACTGATATAACTCGGTCTACTATGAGGCTGATCTGGAAACTTCCAGACAACGATGGAGGAGAGAGAATTAAGAGCTACTTCATTGAGAAGAAATGTGTCACTGACAAAGCCTGGACCAAGGTGAACTTTGTTCATTTTTGTTTCAGTTCAGTGAGAAGATGAAACTGAAACGGTTATCAGATGGTTTTTGCTCCAGATTCCGAATAAGACAGAGGTCCATTTGTTTTCAGGTGAATGCAGCCTGTGCCAGTCAGGCCTTCGTGGTGCCTGGTCTGCTAGAGGGTCAGGACTACCTGTTCAGGGTCCGAGCTGAGAACAGACTTGGATTTGGCCCCTTCACTGTCACCACTGAACCCGTTAAGGCCAGAGATCCCATCTGTGAGGACTTTCAGCTCTCAAAACTGTCATCAAACCTCACTGGACTGATTCTGATACTAATTTCATCTCTCCCTCTTCCTCAGACCCACCTGACCCCCCCACCAAGCTGAAGGTCAACCTGGTGACAAAGACAACCGTCACTCTGAGCTGGGAGCCTCCCAAAAACAATGGTGGTTCTCCAGTGAAGCATTACATTATTGAACGCTTGAGCTGGGACACAAGTGGCAAGGAGAAAGAGACCTGGAAACAGTGCAACAAGAGAGACGTAGAGGAACTCACCTTTGTGGTTGAAGACCTGAAGGAGGTTTGTCTAATTTTGCCTTTTCACATTTAAGTTACTGCGAGTCTTTTATACAAAGCAACTCATAATTCAACTTCACACCAGTAGAAGATCTTGGTGTAACTATAAAGTTCTACAGCTATTAAATAAGTGCTGGACATCAGATCAGAAACACTTTTTAGGAGAGGAGCTTCTCTCTTTATTTGGTCTTTTTTATTATCTGTGCTGCAGCCCTGAGGAAAAGCCAGAATTATTAGCATTTCTAAAAGTTTCCTTCAACTCAGACATGTTGTTGAGTGTCTTGTTGATCTGCAGGGAGGAGAATACGAGTTCAGGGTGAAAGCTGTGAATGCTGCTGGACCCAGCCGACCCTCTGCCACTGTTGGACCATTGGCTATCAAGGATCAGACATGTGGGTGATGCGCATCTTGTCCAATCACAGTATGTTCAGATATTTCAGCCTCAGACCATTTTCATGCAACCTGTCATATCGTTCAGGTCCGCCCACCATTGAGCTGCGTGAGGCCATGGAGGGTGAAGAAGGCTGTGATATCAGCATTGTGGCGAAGGTGAGTGGCTGTCCGTTCCCAACGCTCACCTGGAAGAAGGGCAGTGTGGCCAAACCTGATGAGAAGGCCGCCGTCCAGTACGACCAGCACATGAACAAACTGGTGACCCACGACAAGTGCACCCTGCTGATCCATCAGGCCAGCAGGCACGACAGCGCGCTGTACAGTTTGACAGCCACCAACAGCTTGGGCACCATCACCAAGGACATCAAGCTCTCAGTGCTGGGTGAGAAATAAAATCAGTGACCAAAGTTTCAGCTTCCCTGAAACATGATGTAAAAGGTCACCTCTCCTTATTTATTCACTATTGATGAAAATATTGCTTCCTTCATACCCCCACAGGACCTCCTGGTCCTCCTGTTGGACCACTCAAATTCACTGAGGTGTTTGCGGAGAGGATCGGCCTGGCCTGGAACCCTCCCACAGATGATGGGGGCTCCAAGATCACCAACTACGTGGTGGAGAAACGTGAGGAAAACAGGAAGTCCTGGGTCCACGTCTCTGACGACCCGAAAGAATGTGCCTACGTGGTGACCCGTCTGACAGAGAACCACGAGTATGAGTTTAGAGTCATGGCCCAGAACAAGTTTGGAATTGGGCCTCCACTGGTCAGCGAGACGGAAAAGGCCAGAAACCTTTTCAGTAAGTCTAGATCTTTGTGTATTTACTTAATAAACTTATGACACACAAATGAGTCGCATGAGTCAGAGAAATTTTTGAAAAAAGCTGCTTGTAAAAATAAAGTATCAGTACCATTATTAGTTTTGCTGCAGACTGGGTGGTTGATTTATTGATTATTGATGACTGGCCTCCTGCAGCTGTCCCAGGTCAGTGTGATAAACCAACAGTGACAGACGTTTGTCTGGAGTCGATGACTGTCAACTGGGACGAGCCCAAGTACGATGGCGGCTCATCCATCACTGGCTACATTGTGGAGAAGAAGGAAATGACATCCAAACGCTGGACCCGTGTCACCCGTGACCCGATCCGAGCACTGCCACTGGGCAACAACTGGGATGTCACTGGCCTGTTGGAGGGCTCCATGTACCAGTTCAGGGTCATCGCCGTCAATGCCGCCGGCTGCGGTCTTCCCAGTGTGCCCTCTGACCCTATTCTCTGCAGAGACCCCATCCGTAAGAAAGTCCTCCCTTTAGCCACAGCCCTCTGTTTCCAGACCAGCCAATCAGAGTGTTTATACTTGTGTCTGTGTGCAGAGCCTCCAGGACCACCAACTCCAAAGGTGACAGACTGGACAAAGTCCACCGTGGAGCTGGAATGGATCCCTCCTCTGATAGATGGAGGGTCAAAGGTCACCGGCTACATTGTAGAGCTCAAGGAGGTGAACAGGGAAGAGGAGGAGAAGAAGGCACAGAGGAGGCTGTTGCTTAGCGATGCTGAGGAGGAGAAGGAGCCCAAGACTGACGAAGGCTGGGAGAAGGTAAGAAATTCAACCTGCTGAAGTTCCATCAGTGGGGTCAGGTCCACATTTAGCTTTGACATTCAGATGAAACAATCCAGATTATTCATGTCAGATGAATGAATCTGAGAAAGGATGGAATCCAATAAAATCCAAACGTGTAAAGTTTCAAGCAATTGATATCCAAGATATTAATATGGCTCTAAACAGAGTCATGGCCACTTCCCATTCATTTCTAATGGTGAATTTTTTAAAGGTTTTTGTTTCCATTGTATCCCAAACCACTGCTAAAAGGTTTAGTGTACCACCAAAGCAGTGAAAGTCTGTACAGCTTTTCATTTTTCTTTAAAAATACATGATGACTGATGATGATGATTTTCATCTCCCCTCTCTCCAGGCCAAGGACACAGAGATCAGAGGAACCAAGTTTGTGGTGGATGGCCTGAAAGAAGGTGGTCTCTACCGCTTCAGAGTCCGAGCTGTGAACGTTGCCGGAGTGGGAGACCCAGGATTTGTGTCTGAGCTGATTGAGGTCAAAGACAGAACAAGTATGACTGATCCCATAACTCTTAACTACATCAAATACAACAGGAAGAGTGTCGGTATTATTTAGAGCTAATTTCCTCTCCTTATCCAGTTCCCCCAGAGATGGACCTGGACGCCTCTATGAAGGAGAAGATTGTGGTCCATGCCGGTGGTACCATCCGTATCATCGCTTACGTGTCCGGTAAACCTGCACCGCAGATCACCTGGTGCAGAGACGATGGCGAGGTGCCCAAAGAGGCCGTGGTAGAGACAACTGGTATCTCTAACTCGCTGGTCATCAAGAACTGCAGACGCCAGCACCAGGGCATCTACACACTGAGTGCCAAGAATGAAGGAGGAGAGAGGAAGAAGGCCATCATCGTGGAGGTCCTGGGTGAGTCAGCTACCGTAGCCAGAGAGGGACTCTACACACTGTAGACATTTAGTTCATATATTCAACCAGAGGTGGAGGAAGGACTGACATCCTTCACCAGAGTGAATGTTGTGACTAGTTTTAAAGTTTCCCCTCTGGATCTTCATAAAGCAGTTTTCATGTCAAAGGAAAAACTTTCACTTTAGAGCAGCATTGGCTCAGTAAGAGAAGCTGAGACTATTAAAAAGAACTCCCACAGACCTAAAATAAACAACCAAAAATACAGGTTCAAGCTCAGAGCTCCTGATTGTCCATCACTTTACTATCGTTCATGGTGTCTGACTTGCTGCTCTTTCTCCCTCCAGACGTCCCCGGACCTGTTGGTCTTCCCTTCGCTGGCGAGAATCTCACTAACGATTCCTGCAAACTGACCTGGTACTCCCCCGAGGACAACGGCGGCTCAACCATCACCAACTACATCATCGAGAAGAGGGAGTCGGACCGCATGGGCTGGACCTCAGTGTCTTACACCGTGACAAGGAACAATGCTGTGGTTCAGGGACTCATTGATGGCAAAGGCTACTTCTTCAGGATTGCTGCAGAGAACATCATTGGCATGGGACCGTTCATTGAGACTGACAGGATGGTTCTAATCAAGGACCCAATCTGTGAGTCTGATACATAATAAGGGTTCAGTGTGGTTTTAATTATTTCTTCTGAGAAATAAGAATTGTCCTTTACTGTCTCATGAGCCTCTGTCTCTCACTCAGCTGTCCCAGAGCGCCCTGAAGATCTGATCATCACTGCAGTTACCAAAGATTCTATCTCTGTTTCCTGGACACCACCCAAGTATGATGGAGGCGCCGAGGTGACTGGGTACGTGCTTGAGTCCCGTATGGTCGGCAGGGACAACTTCACACGTGTAGGTGCTGAGGACAAGCTGATGGATAGGAAGTTCACACTAACTGGGCTGAAGGACGGCTCAAGCCATGAATTCAGGGTCTCCGCTGTCAACCAGGTGGGACAGGGAAAACCATCTTTTGCTACAAAACCAGTGCAGTGCAAGGACGAGCTTGGTGAGTGACCCAAAGTATATAAACAGTTTTGTTACTTAATTACAAGAAAACATAATCTAAATATTTTCATTTTATTCTTCAATTTAATAAAAACATTTTTCCCTTCCCTCAGAACCACCAATTCTGGATCTGGACTTCAGGGACAAGATGATGGTGAAGGTGGGAAACAGCTGCATGCTTTCAGGAAAATACAGAGGAAAACCAGCCCCTGCCATCACCTGGAAGAAGAATGATGAGGAGCTGAAAGCCGACGAGGAGATCAGCCTCCACAGCACCTCCCGTCATCTCAGCCTCAACATCAGCAAGGCCAAGAGAGAACACAGTGGCTGCTACTCTGTTAACGTGGAGAACGCAGCTGGAGCTCGAACAGGAATCTGCACCATCACTGTTGTAGGTGAGTCGCTGCTCTACTTGGACCAGGTCCTGTTTTGCCCCAGGCCTTACGCTGTGTTATAATTGTCCGACTGTCTAGTGAACCCAAAATTTAAAGTGAAATGTAAAGAGCGAGAATGATGTTCTAAACAAACCCAGACTGAGCAGTATGAATGCTTCCTCATCAGACCGTCCTCAGCCTCCTGAGGGCCCCGTGGTCTTCAACGAGGTCTACAGAAACTACATGGTGATCTCCTGGAACCCTCCTCTAGATGATGGGGGCTGTGCCATCTCCAACTATATCATTGAGAAACGAGACACCAACAGAGACCTGTGGATGCCTGTCACCTCATCCTGCACCAGGACCACCTGCAAGGTGAGAATGAGAAGTTCATGTGGAGTGAAACTGGATCACATCAACTTGGCACTAGTGCTGTTATCTTGTTTAAAAATCAATCATCAGTCCTTAAAGCTGTGTCAAGCTCCTGATAAACTGCGATCCCATTTCAGTAACTCCTCAGCACTCATGTCCTCTTCCTTCACTTGTCTTGCTTCAGGTGCCAAAGCTGATCGAGGGTCGTGAGTACATCATCAGGATCATGGCTCAGAACATCTACGGCATCAGTGACCCCCTCCTGTCAGCAGAGACCAAGGCCAGAGATATTTTCAGTAAGTCCTGACAGAATCATTGACACAGAGAAACCCTCAAAACCTGCCGCATGGAGTGAAAGTGAATCATCTCTCAGTGCCTGATCGGTGTGTCTGTTTCCATCTCAGAGGTGCCTGACGCTCCTAAACAGCCAACAGTGAAGGAGGTTTACCATGATTCTGCCCTCATCAGCTGGGAACCACCTGCTGATGGAGGAAAGCCAATCACAGGCTACATTGTGGAGAGAAAGGAGACCAAGGCCAACAGGTACACAGCACATCAGAAACCTCCACCATTTGGAGGCTGAAAGGTTTCCCCAGGTTCAATTTCAGTTCCTCAACTTCACAACTTAAGATATCCAGGAAAAAAAAGGAACAAAATGAAGTTTTGAAAATTGCGATCTGATCTACTACTGGTCCACTAACAAAGTTACTTTGCTTATGAACAGTGCGATTTTATCAGTATCTTAGGAGAACAAGACCTTTTGAGCCTTGCATGAATCGTCTAGGTCAGCGGTCCCCAATCCCGTGGGTCATTTGTACCAGGCCACACAGAAAGAATAAATAACTTCTATTATTTCCGTTTTATGTATTATCAGAGTCTGAACGACGCTTTACTTTGAAAAATGACCGGATTCTTCCGTCGTTACTTCCGTCAATGTTTCACTCTTGACGCATGTTAAGACGCTTGTCTCGGTCACGTGATACGTTACCGCTAAAATTAAACCCACAAGCTAGCAAAATGAGTAAAAAGCTAACTTCTTTGGAAAGTTTCTTTACGAAGGGGAAAGGCCCGATGAGGAGACAGAAGAAGAGCCTGAGACCAAGAAAAAGAAAGCTGCATTTAGGTTCGGCCTCAGCGGGCAGAGAGGATGTTACGAGGACGCTGCTAATAAAGTTTCATACGAGTGCACAGTGGATTCATGTTTATTATTATATTTAGAAAATAGCACAGTTTTTATGCCAATCGTATAATTTTATTTTGTTGTATTTATCCGCCACACCTTAAAGGCCAGTCCGTGGAAATACTGTCTGACATTAAACTGGTCTGTGCAGCAGAAATGGTTGAGGACTGCTGGTATAGGTGACTCTTTATGAACCCTGTAAAGATTTCTCAGGAACCGTCACATTTCTGCCTCCAGGTGGGTTCGCTGCAACACCGAGAGGATCCATCCCAAGGTGGAATACTGGGTGACAGAGCTGCTGACAGGTTGTGAGTATGAGTTCAGAGTCAGCGCAGAGAACGTGGTGGGAGCTGGTGACCCCAGTCCACCCTCGAAACCCACCTTTGCCAAGGATCCCATAGGTACATTCCCTTCCAATAACAACGCATGTATGCAATGCATTTAATTGATATTACTGTGTAAAGGTACTAAACAAATTCCTTCTGTCCTTTGCTGCAGTGAAACCTGGCCCACCTGTGAATCTCCGGGCTATTGATTTCACCAAGGAGTCAGTAACTCTCTCTTGGGAGCCGCCCACTGACACTGGCAGAGGAAAGCTCTTTGGATACCTGCTGGAATTCCAGAAGGCTGGAGAGGAGGAGTGGCATAAGGTGAGTTGGTTCCCAAATGACCACGAAATTAGACTTTTCAATTGTCATGAGCCAATGACCTTTGCACTGCTTGTCCTTTTGCTGTTGTCAGGTGAACCAGACTCCAGATTCCTGCCAAGAGACCAAATTTAAGGTTATCAATCTGGATGATGGCGCTCTTTACCGCTTCAGGGTCATGGCTGTCAACGCAGCCGGAGAGTCTGACCCCGCTAATGTGAAGGAGCCAATCAGAGTACAGGACAGACTTGGTAAATTGTTATTTCACTATTATCTGAACACTTTTCATGTCACAGTTTTCTCTTTTCCTTCAGACTCATTTTATGATATCTCTATGTGTCTCCTTTTCACCCCCTCAGAACCTCCAGAGCTGATTCTGGATGCTGGAATGACCAGAGAGGTGAAGGCCATGGTCGGCACTCACATCACTTTGATGGCTACCATCAAAGGCATCCCCTTCCCTACAGTTACCTGGAAGAAGAATGATGCAGAGGTTCCCACCAGGGCTGACATTGAGACCAACCAGGCAGGCACCAAACTTGAGATGAGGTTCTGTAACCGTGGCGACTGTGGAGACTACACCCTAACTGTAGAGAACCCAGCCGGATCCAAGACTGTCACCTGCACTGTGCTGGTCTTCGGTAAGTTTTGTAAAATAAATAGTAGCTTGAATTCACGAGTGTGATTTTATTTTTTAACTTTGAGCAGCTGAATGAGGACAATCAGCCTTCACTATGACTGATATAACACAATCCTCTTATGTGTTGCTCAGACAAACCTGGTCCCATCCAGCACCTGCGGGTGTCTGACGTCAGGAGTGACTCTGCCTACCTGTCCTGGAAGGACCCAGAGGACAACGGCGGTGCTCGCATCACAAACTTTGTGGTGGAGAAGAAAGACACAGCTTCCAGTCAGTGGGTCCCTGTCTGCTCCACATCCAAGAAACGCAGCATGATGCTGAAGCACCTGATGGAGGGCACGTCCTACGTGTTCAGAGTCGCTGCTGAGAACCAGTACGGCCGCAGTGAATACGTTGAGACGCCGAAGGCCATCAAGGCAATGAACCCTCTCTGTGAGTAACAAAACAGTCAGCACTGTATCAGCACATTAATGTGTAGAAGAACAAAATCCTCAACGATAGTGCACAGAGGATAAATGTAATAAAGTATACACTGTGAAACTCACCAGTTCAAACTTCAATCTTTGTTTCAGTCCCTCCTGGTCCTCCCAAAGACCTGCACCACGTTGACGTAGACAAGACTGAGGTGTGGTTGGTCTGGAACTGGCCTGACCGAAATGGAGGAAGTGAAATCACTGGATTCTTGGTAGAGTATCAAGAAGAGGGGGAGAAGGAGTGGGATGAGTGGAAGACCGTCAGCATCCCTGAGAGCCACGTAACTGGTCTGGAAGAAGGAAAGACCTACCGCTTTAGAGTGAGGGCCGAGAATGCCATTGGCCTCAGCAGACCCGACACCACTGTGCCTATCCTCTGCCACGAGAAACTGGGTGAGATGGAGGATCAAATGTCACTCTCTATCAGAGGAATATTAGTCTGGATAAAATAGATTACATTTAGAAATGGACTTCACAGACAAAGTGTCTCTCTATATCTTTTTCCATGTATGTATCTTGAATCGGTCCTTGGCATCAGCTGATCCTCTGAATATTGGTTGTTGCCCTTGGTCTGTTAATATTAATTGTTGCTGTTATCTTGTTGAGCAGAATGAGTGTAGTAGCAAGGGTTGACCTCCTCTGTCTGCTTGTCCACAGTGCCCCCAGTCGTGGAGGTGGATGTCAAGCTGATTGAAGGCATTATTGTGAAGGCCGGCACAACTATCAGGCTGCCAGCTATCATGAGAGGAATCCCTGTTCCCACCGCCAAGTGGTCCATTGAAGGAGAGGAGATCACCAGTGAGGGCAATATCAAGATTGACACTGATAACTTCTCAACTGTGCTCACCATTAATGAGTGCACAAGGAACCACACAGGCACCTACCTGCTTACTGTGTCTAACCCTGCTGGATCCAAGACAGTGGCCTTGAACGTCACTGTCCTGGATGTTCCTGCTGCGCCCATTGGACCTGCCAACATCTTGGAGGTCACTCCTGATTCCATGATGATTGAATGGCGTCCTCCCAAGGATGACGGTGGCAGCCCCATCACCAATTACATTGTGGAGAAGAGAGAGTCCAACAAGGGGACCTGGGGAGGTGTGAGCTCTGGCAGCCTCGCCACCCAGCTCAGGATCACACGTTTACAGAGGGGAGTGGAATATGTTGTTCGTATTCGTGCTGAGAACAAGATGGGCATTGGTGCTCCTTTGGAGAGCAAACCAACTGTGGCTGAACATACCTTCATGCCACCCAGCCCACCTGGTAAGCCACAGACATCAGATCTCTCAGAGGATGCTCTTACAGTCGGCTGGACCATGCCCCTAAGTGATGGTGGCAGTCAGATCACGGGCTACATTATTGAGCGCAGACACAAGGGAGGAAAGTGGATCCGTGTCAATAAGACACCCTGCAGGGACCTGAGATACAGAGTCCTGGGTCTGTTTGAAGGCAGTGAATATGAGTTCAGAGTGTTTGCTGAGAACATTGCTGGCTACAGTGGCCCCTCTCCCATCTCTGATCCCTGCAAGCCCTGCAGGCCCATAGGCGTCCCCAGTCCCCCTGTCAACCCCAGAGTTAAGGATTACAGCAAGACCACTGCTGACCTGGTTTGGATCAAACCAAATAAAGATGGAGGTAGCCCTATCCTTGGCTACACTGTAGAAATGAAGAAAGCAGATACAGATGAATGGAAAAAAGTGAACCTGGATGATTTCATCAAGCAGTGCGCATACAGGGTGAAGGGTCTGGAGGAGGGTGTGACCTATAGATTCAGAGTCCGTGCCTCAAACATGATTGGAGATGGAGAGCCAAGAGAAGTCCCAGAGTCCATTACTGCTCAGGATATCCTCATCCCTCCAGAGATTGAGATGGAACTCACCTGCCGTGAGCGTGTTACTGTGCGAGCTGGACACAACATCAACATCACTGGTTATGTCAAGGCCCGCCCTGACCCAGAGGTGCTCTGGTCAAAGGGGGAAACAGTTTTGGAGAACACAAAACGCATCAACATTGTTCAAAACTTGCCTGTGGCCCACCTGAAGATCAAGGAAGCCACAAGAGCTGACCATGGCACATACACCATCAAGGCTTCAAACGAGGGTGGCGAGGCCTCCTGCACCATCACTGTCAATGTGTTGGACAGACCCAGCCATTGCCAGAACCTACACATTACCTATGCAACTAAGGACTCGTGCATGGTCAACTGGGAGGCCCCTCTGGACAATGGTGGATCTGAGATCACCAACTACATCGTGGAGTGCCGTGAGCCCAGCATTAGCATGTGGTCAATGATTTCCTCCAACTGCACCAATCGTAAGATCAAGGCCAAGCTGATGGAGGGCCATGAGTACCTGTTCCGTGTCTGTGCTGAGAACAAGATGGGACCTGGAACCTGTGTGGAGACCAGGACCCCTCTGCTGGCAATTGACCCCATTGAAAAACCTGGTGAGCCTGAGAACTTCAGAGCCACTGACATCGGCAAGAACCACGTCTATCTGAGATGGAGGAAGCCTGATTATGATGGTGGCAGCCCCAATCTCTCCTACAATTTGGAATGCAAAGCCAAAGATGCAGAGGAATGGGAGAAACTCAGCACTGGCATTCTCACCGATACCTTCTTCTTGGCTGACAAGTGTGTCGAGAATCACACATACACCTTCAGGTAGGTTACTGCATTCAGCCAGTTTGTTTCAAAGCCCCCCCCCCCCCCGTGGATTGCCCTACAGTAATCATTTTTATCATTTTCTCTTTAGGGTGCAGACTGTCAATGAAGGAGGTGAAAGTGCTTGGGTGAACCTTAATGTACTGGTGAAGGAGGAGCTCCAAAAGCCTGTGATTGACCTAAAGCTGGCTGGAACTATGACAGTCAAGGCCGGAGAGTCTGTCAGGATGGAGGCTGGCTTGAGAGGAAAACCCCAGCCTGACGTTAAATGGACAAAAGACAAGGCTGTTGGAGACAACCCCAGAATCAGCTGTGAGACTGGCCCAGACTACTCTAAGTTCCTCATGACCAAGTCACGGCGCACCGACACCGGAAAGTATGTCATCACTGCCACCAACGCAGCTGGCACCTTCACAGCATATGCCAACGTTAATGTCCTGGATGTCCCTGGGCCAGTGAGGAACCTCAGGATTACTGGCATCGGAGCTGACAAGTGCAGAGTGGTGTGGGACGGCCCAGAGGATGATGGAGGTTGTGAGGTGGACAGCTACATCCTGGAGAAATGTGAGACCAGGAGGATGGTCTGGTCCACATACTCAGCCTCTGTGGTCACTCCATACTGCAACATCACTCGTCTTGTGGAGGGCAACGAGTATATCTTCAGAGTGAGGGCAGAAAACAAGATGGGAACTGGCCCCCCCATGGAGAGCAAACCTGTCACTGTCAAGACTCAGTTCAACAAACCTGGACCCCCTGATGCCCCAGAGGTCACCAAGGTAAGTAAAAGACCCCCTAGTTGATGTATTTCCCACCCTTGAATTTGACCAAGCGATTGAAACTGTTATTATAACCCCCACCCTATTCACAATATTTTTGTGATGCAGGTGAGTAAAGATGAGATGACAGTAGTGTGGGCTCCTCCTGAGAACGATGGAGGAAAGTCCATCACTGGCTACATCCTGGAGAGGAAAGAGAAAAGGGCAGTACGCTGGGTGCCATGCACCAAGAGCCCCATCTCAGAGAGACGTCTGAAGGTCACCAGTCTGATTCCCAACCACGAGTACCAGTTCAGGGTGAAGGCTGAGAATGAGGTTGGTCTGGGAGAGCCCAGCAAACCTTGCAGGCCTGTTGCAGCCAAAGATCCAATTGGTGAGTTTATGGTGCCATTTTGCATCTGATTTAGTCTTGGAGACTTGTTTGTGATGGACATGATACGTTTCTCCCTTGTGTCTTCTTGTTTTTGAGCTTTACTTTATTGACTCTACCTGCAGAGCCCCCTGGCCCCCCCGCATGCCTGAAAGTGGCTGACAGCACGAAGACTTCTATCACGCTGTCCTGGTCCAAACCCGTGTATGACGGCGGTGCCCCCATAATTGGTTACAGCTTGGACATGAGACTCAAAAGTGAGGCCGACCCTGATAAGCCTTCAGAAGGCTGGAAGAGAATTGATACTCGTGGCCCACTCGTGCTCACAGAGTTCACCATTGGCCAACTGGATGAGAAGCAGGAGTATGAGTTCAAGGTGTCTGCCCAAAATCAGGTGGGCTGGGGACGCCATGCTTACTTGAAGGAAGCCGTTTTCCCCAAGGAGATCCTGGGTAAGAGCTAACTAGACCAACCGCAGCTGCATTTTATTGTATTAAATAACAACATCATAATCTCAACACCAATGTGCTGTCATTGCCACAGAGGCACCAGAGATTGAGCTGGATGCCAGTCTGAGAAAAGGCCTGGCTGTCAGGGCTGGCTGTCCAATCAGGCTTTTCGCTGTCATCAGAGGAAGACCTGCCCCCAAGGTTACCTGGAAGCGCATGGGCGTGGATAATGTGGTCCGCCGAGGCCATGTTGACCAGGTTGACACCATGTCCTTCCTGGTTATCCCTGAAAGCACCAGGGAGGATTCTGGGAAATACTCACTGACTCTGTCTAACTCAGCTGGAGAGAAAGCTGTATTTGTCCGTGTCAAAGTGCTTGGTGAGAAACAGAAAAATTCAGTTCTTTAGCCTTTTGGTCTTCTGGTTATCAAACAAAGCAGTTAAAATTATTTATAACTCCATTTGCAGACACTCCTGGTCCTGTCGGAGGTCTAGAGGCAACTGACATCACCAAGACGACAGCTCAACTGTCCTGGTTGCCACCAGACAACGATGGCGGCAGCCCCATCCTCAACTACATTGTGGAGAAACGGGAGGTAGACAGGAAGACTTGGACAAAGTGCACAGAGGAAGTGAAGAAGACCAGTTTCAAGGTGACCAACATGACACCTGGCATTGAGTACTACTTCAGAGTCATGGCCTGCAACAAGTATGGCATTGGAGTTCCTCAGGACTCACCCAAGTCCTACCTGGCTGTGGATCCCATCAGTGAGTATCATGCAAATGGTGTTAAAATTGTGTAGTTGGTTCAGTTGATGGGCCTCTGCCTTTTTTTGTTTTTCTTTATGTTTACACTTGCTGTGTGTCACATCCAGGTGAGCCCGACCCTCCAAAGAAGATGGATGTGCTGGAGATCACCAAGAACAGCGCCACCCTTGGTTGGCTGAAGCCACTCAGAGATGGAGGAGCCAAAATCAATGGTTATGTGGTTGACTACCAGGAAGAGGGTGCACCTGAAAACAAGTGGACACCTTACTCTGTGGTCAAAGACCTGACCATTGTGGTAGTTGGTCTTAAGGAAGGGAAAAAATACAAGTTCAGAGTGGCTGCCAGGAACTCTGTGGGAGTGAGTCTGGCCCGAGAGGCAGAGGGAGTGTTTGAGGTCAAGGAGCAGCTCAGTGAGTAAACACACCTCAACTCAACACTGATAATAATTTATATCTAAATAAATGTGTGGGTCTTATCTGATTAAACATGCTTTGGTGTTTGTTTTTTCAGTGGCTCCTAAGATCATCATGCCTGACATTGTGACAGTTAGAGCTGGGTCCAAGATGGTGATTGAGGCTATTGTAGCAGGAAAACCCCCTCCTTTCTGCAAGTGGAAGCAAGGCAACGAGGACGTGCTGACATCTGACAGGCTGTCTGTTGTGAAGACGCTTACAACCTGCACACTCATCATCAAGAATGTGACAAGAAAGGACAGCGGCTACTACAGCCTGTCAGCTGAGAACAGCACTGCCAAGATCAACCAGATCCTCAAAGTTGTTGTCATGGGTCAGTTTGAACAACAGACTAATGAAAAGATACAGATATTCATTAGAATATGAATGATATATAAATATGATCATTTGTGTCTCTGCAGACATCCCTGGACCTCCTGAAGCTCCTCTAGAGATCACCGAACTTGACATTGATGCCTGCACACTGCTGTGGAACTCCCCTCAGGAGGATGGTGGCAGCAACATCACCAACTACATTGTGGAGAAATGTGATGTCAGCCAAGGAGACTGGGTACCTCTGTCCACATCCTGCACTAAAACCAGCTTCAGGGTGACCAAACTTGTACCTGGCAAAGAGTATGGCTTCCAAGTCCGCGCTGAGAACAGGTTTGGCATCTCTGAGCCCATCTATTCTGAGAAGATGATTGCTAAATATCCATTTGGTGAGTTTGACGAAAACCTGACTTCATCACTGATAAGCATCAATATAGCTATGACACTAACTATTGTTGGTCTCTATAGAGCCTCCAAGCGAGCCCAGAAACCTGCAGATCAACAAGATCAACAAGGACTTTGTTATCCTATCATGGGAGCGTCCCAGCAGTGATGGCGGCAGCCCCATCACAGGATATTGTATTGAAAAGAAGGAGAGGAACAGCCTTCTGTGGGTGAGGGCCAACGAATCCACAGTCAAAGCCACCCAGTACACCTGCACCAACCTGATTGAGGGTCTGGAATACACATTCAGGGTGTCAGCAATCAATATGGCCGGACAGGGAAAACCTTGCAAACAGACAGACTTCATCACTGCCAGAACCGCTGTCGGTACGTAAATTTTGCTCAGCTGATTACTTCACAATAATCATGTTTTTTAACAGTTTCAATCTTCAGGTTTCTTGTTCTTCACTGAATTTATGGAAATTTTATTTGGTCCACCTGAGGACAAATTAGTTCATGAGACCAAACGGTTTCACATCTTCCCCCTTCCTGTCAGGTCTTGTTCAGACAGTCCACTGACCTTTGTTTCTTTCTATCCAGACCCACCAGGCAAACCTGAACCCATGGATGTGACCAAAAACTCTGTGTCATTGGTCTGGAGCCGTCCCAAGCATGACGGTGGCAGTAAGCTGATTGGCTACTATGTGGAGTACACAAAACTTCCAGAGGACAAGTGGACTCGCTGTAATGCCAACTGCATGAACATCCAGACTGAGAGCTATGTGGTGACTGGCCTTGAGGAAACCCAGCAGTATCAGTTTAGAGTCATCGCAAAAACAGCCATCAACATCAGCCTACCGTCGGAGTTGTCCGACCCCATCCCTGTCATAGCAGAAAATGGTACAACTCCAAACAGCACGTAAAAGTTATGACTACAAAATAAAGTAATTATTGGCAATTAACAATGATTATTCCCTTTCTCTTTCTCCTGGAAAGTTGCTCCTCGTGTGGAACTGGGTGTCAACATGAAGAACCTGATAGTGGTGAAAGCCGGAGAGAACGTGTTCCTGGACGCTGAGGTGTTTGGCAAGCCGCTGCCTAAGGTGAGCTGGAAGAGAGACGGAGCTCCCCTGGCCCTCACCGAGGGAATGAAAATGAGCCAGAAGAAACATGTCCACCTGCTGGAGCTCTACTCAGTCACCAGGAAGGAGTCTGGAGACTACACCATCACTGCCGAGAATGTTAATGGTACTAAGTATGCCACCATCAAAGTCAAGGTCCTTGGTAAGTAACAAATTCTATAATTCTACTGTAATACTTTATGATTAGATATAGAAAATAACCTCCCTCGTTTCCCCCTGTAGACAAACCAGGCCCTCCAGCATCTGTGAAAATTTCCAAGGTGTTTGCTGACCGTGTCAAACTACGATGGGCGCCCCCGCTCGCAGATGGTGGCTCTGAAATCACAAACTACATCATTGAGAAGCGTGAAACCAGCAGGGCCAACTGGGCACTGGTCACCTCAAACATTCATGGACATATGACTGACTGCTCCGTGGAGAAGCTGATTGAAGGACACGAGTACCAATTCAGAGTCAGTGCTGAAAACCAATATGGTGTGGGAGACCCCATCATGACTGATGCCGTCATGGTCAAGAATCCGTATGGTAAGTTCAAAGCAATGCATCTGCAGCTTAGTTGTGGAAGGAACCAACAACTGAACAAAGAGAAAAAATGTCCTGTGATCCTTCTGGCTAATTATAATAATTAAATTAACATATAAGTAGGTCATGCTAGAACTAAACTTGCTGGTACTTATTTGAATGATTATAAACAGCGTTATTCAGGGACTTTATATAAAATTGATAGTTCTGATTTCAGTCTATTCTTACTCATCATGTTGATGAATATCTGATTGATGTGGCAGCATATTTTACCTGAAGATGAACTCAAACACTGATGGGATTTTTGTCTTCATCTCCTGTAGATGTTCCCGGTCCATGTGACCCACCAGTCATCACTAACATCACCAAAGACTCCATGACAGTCAGCTGGAAGGCTCCAGCTAATGATGGCAAAGCTGCCATCCTGGGCTATATGGTGGAGAAACGTGAGGCCACTGAACTGACCTGGGCCAAAGTTAACCGCCGTCCAGTCATCGACAGGACTATCAAGGCCACTCAGCTGACCGAGGGCTCTGAGTACGAGTTCAGAGTCATTGCCTTAAACAAGGCTGGTCTGGGCAAACCCAGCGATCCATCCAATGCTGCACTGGCTGTTGATCCTGTCTGTGAGTAGATACTTTAACAAATACTTTGAGAAAATGTAGCAGGTTGACATTATTTTTAAGTATCAAGTATTAAGTAATTTTTTATGGACTTTCTTAACCTATAAAATCATAACAAATGTGGTATTGTAATTGTTCAGATCCTCCTGGCCCACCTGCCTTCCCCAAGGTGGTGGACTCCACCAAGAGCTCCATCAGCCTGAGCTGGACCAAACCCGCATACGATGGAGGCTGTGAGATCATTGGTTATCTGGTGGAGTGTAAGAGAGTGGAAGCCGAGGATTGGAATAAATGCAATGTCCCAAAGAAGCTCCAGGCCACCAAATTCCTGGTCACAGGTCTGATGAGCAGCACAGAATACCAGTTCAGAGTCATTGCTGTCAACAAGATTGGCTACAGCGAGCCCAGTGACGTCCCTGGAAACCACATGCCAAAGGACATCCTTAGTATGTTCCTCCACTTTGGAAAAAAAAAATCTCAAAGCATGAAGTAACTTGCAACACTGAAAATCATTTCCTGTTGTGCTGCAGCCATAAAATATCTAACAAAAATCATGAATTAGTGTAGAACTGTCCTGAAGTGATCTTCCATGTCTCCTGCAGTTGCTCCTGAGGCTGAGCTGGATGCTGAACTGAGAAAGGCTTTGGTTCTTCGAGCTGGCGTCACCATGAGGGTTTATGTCCCAGTAAGAGGACGCCCGGCACCAAAGGTGACGTGGACAAAGGTGAATGCCAATCTGAAGGACAGGCAGGGCCTGATGATCAAAACGACAGAATGGGACACCTTCCTGATGATGGAGAGCGTTAACAAATATGATGCTGGCAAATATGTCCTAACTCTGGAGAACAGCAGCGGCTCCAAGAGCTACACCATCATTGTCAAGGTCCTTGGTAAGAATATCAGACATAAAGAGGAAAATGAAAAGGTGACCGCGGGTTTTGATTCGATATAGGAGGGAAGACCACCTTAAAAATCTAGTTAATTTTGGTTGAAATATTTTACTCCCCAGAAGAAGGAAAATAAGTTTCAAACCCATCTTGTGCCTCTATGACCTCATTTTAGGTCACTTTAGTTTACTAAACAAAAGCTCTGAGCAGAGACACTGCTTCTCCTCTTCCTCAGACACTCCTGGACCCCCTGTGAACCTGATTGTAAAGGAAACCTCCAGAAGCCACGCTTGCATCACCTGGGATGCCCCGCTGATCGATGGTGGCAGCCCGGTCAAGAGCTACATTGTTGAGAAACGTCTGGCAGAGAGGAAGGCCTGGACCTGTGTATCGGCTGAGTGCCCCAAGACCTCCTTCAGGATCACCAACCTGGAGGGTGGACAGGCCTACTGCTTCAGAGTGTTGGCTGAAAACGCTTATGGAATCGGAGAGGGCTGCGAGACGCCTGGTAGCGTCAGAGCCTCAGGTAGCTACAGGCCTCCCTCCTTTTTCATTACTTTATATTATCTGCAGTACAAAAGACAATGGAGGAGTATTTAATGCAGTCCTTATAACGAGTTACTTTACAGAGCTCACATAGATTAAAGCAGTACTCTCACATTCAAATAAATATCACTGGAAAAAATTTATTGCCAGTTTAAACCTTTTTTAAAGTTTGCCAATAAATGGGAAGGAGATGAAAGAACTTCAGTCTTCCAGTCTCATCCTCAATAAACACATCTAGTTCGACTGAGATTAATCCAGCTCTCCTTCCTTTTCAGAGCAACCTGGTCCAGTGGCGGACTTCAGGGCCCAGAAGACCACAAAGAACTCGATCACTCTGGGTTGGAAGAAGCCCATCAGTGACGGTGGAAGTCACATTACCGCTTACATCCTAGAGCAGAGCGAAGGAGAGGAGAAGTGGAAACAGATCATGAAGGGCAAGAACATGTCACACACCATCAGCGAGCTGACTGAAGGCAAGGAGTACATGTTCAGAATCAAGGCTCTCAATGAGTCCGGAGAGGGACCACCCACCGAGCTGGCTGTTTTCGCCAAGGACCAGTTTGGTAAGAAATCAGTCCAACATGCCACGTGTTTTCAGTTGTAATTTTTTATTTCTAGACAGTAAAACTATTTTCTGAAAATGAAATTCCCTTGGGTTTCAGTGCTACCTGACTGCAACTTAAGCTGTCTGCAAGACGGCTGCTACGTGGTCAAGGAGGGCAGCACCACACGTATCAACATCCCCGTCATTGGGATACCTTACCCCACGGCCACCTGGAAGAAGGGCGATATGGCACTTGGAGACACCGGTCGGATGTGTGTGGAAGCTTCTCAGGGCGTCACCACCCTGTTGATCAGAGACTGCCAGAGAGGAGATGCCGACACCTACACCATCACTGTCAGGAACAGTGCCGGTTCCAAGGACTGCAAGCTCCAGCTGAAGGTGGTCGGCAAGCCAGGGATCTGCACAGGCCCCATTAAGTTTGACGAAATCACAGCAGACAGCCTCACCCTGGAGTGGGGACCACCCAAAGACGATGGTGGCGCAGAGGTGTCAAACTACGTTGTGGAGAAGAGGAGGACAACAGACAATAAATGGACCACGGTGGCTTCGGCCATCCAGAAGACCAACATGCGGGTAATCAGACTCCACGATGGAGTAGAGTACATCTTTAGAGTGTTCGCTGAGAACAAGTATGGAATCGGAGAGTATCTGAGGTCTGAAGCTGTCATTGCTCAGCATCCATTCAGTGAGTATCTCACTGCTAACAGTGGAACAGTGTAAATGGGATTTGGAATTCATGATAATTTCAGGATGCTAAAAAGCTTTTTTCCTTATTCCTTCCCCTAACTTCTTCCAGATGTGCCTGGGGCACCTGCTCCTCCAGAGATCATGAGCATGCGCCATGAGTCAGCCATCTTGACTTGGGCTGATCCAAAGGACACTGGTGGCTCCCCAATTACTGGTAAAATATTGTGATGGATTCAGTTTGTTATTGAGTATGAGCAAATACAACAGTTATAATGACCAACTGACGTTTTGTAACCTTCAGGATATCATGTGGAGTTTAAGGAAAGGAACAGTCTGATGTGGAAGCGAGCCAGTAAGACTCCTCTGAGAGTGAAGGAGTGCAGAGTTACTGGCCTAATAGAGGGACTAGAGTATGAGTTCAGGGTGATGGCGATGAACATGGCCGGCCTCGGAAAGCCAAGCAAGGTCACTGAGGCTTTGGTTGCCTTGGATCCGATTGGTGAGTTTGAGATCCCAGTTTTCTTCCCTCCTGTGTATTACAAAGCTATAATATCATCTTGGGTCTTCCGCATGTTTTAATGTATCTATGTTGTGTTCTCTTAGATCCTCCTGGAAAGCCTGAAGTGATTAATGTCACCAGGAGCACGGTCACTCTGATGTGGACTGCTCCTAAATATGATGGCGGCTACAAGCTAACTGGTTACATGGTGGAGAAGTTGGAGGCTGGTGGCAAGACTTGGATGAAGGCCAATCATGTCAACATCCAGGGCTGTGCCTTTACTGTGACTGATCTGACAGAGGGATCTCAGTATCAATTCAGGATCAGGGCCAAGAATTCAGCCGGCGCCATCAGCATTCCTTCAGAGTCTACTGACCTTCTGACCTGCAAGGATGAATACGGTAAGCTGAACAGGAGTTAAGTTATTAGTGGTGACTGCGGGTCCGTGAAAGGTTTCTTATTTTAGTTTTAAAAATAGTCATGTTGTCATGAGATTTATTGTTTCAGAACATAATTAGAACACAACTTTCTTCCTTTCTCTCTGCAGAGCCACCAACCATCACCATCGACCCAGACATGAAAGACGGTGTGTCAGTCAGGGCAGGAGATACCATTGTGGTCTCAGCCTCCAAGATTGTGGGAAAACCTCCACCCACTGCAGTTTGGTCGAAGGGAGGCCGTGAGTTCAAGAGCTCTGACATTGTCACCATCACCAGCACCCCCACATCCTCTACTCTGTCCATCAAGTATGCAAGCCGGAAGAACACAGGTGAATACACCATCACTGCCAGCAATCCCTTCGGCATTAAAGAAGAGCATGTGAAGGTGAAGGTCTTGGACGTGCCTGGACCTCCAGGCCCCATTGAAGCCAGTAACATTTCAGCGGAGAAGTGCACTCTGATCTGGCTTCCACCAGAGGAGGATGGAGGGTGCTCCATCAAGTCCTACATCTTGGAGAAGAGAGAGACCAGCCGCCTGCAGTGGACCAAGCTAGCTGAGAATGTCATGGACTGCAGATATGTAGCTCACAAGCTAATCAAGGGCAATGAGTACATCTTCAGAGTTTCTGCCGTGAACCAGTATGGCACTGGAGACTCAAACCAGTCTGGTCCGGTCAAAATGGTTGACAGTTTCTGTAAGTTTATTGGTCTACATATGATTATGATTTGCATAAAATAAAAATGTCAATATTCATTCTGATGAAAACAAAAATAGTGCAAAAATCCAGATCAATATAAAACGGACCAAAGTGTTCATGCTTCTGTTTTCCCAGGCCCACCAGGCCCGCCATCAACCCCAGAGATCGATAATGTCAGTAGAAATGCTGTCACCATTTCATGGAAGAGACCAGCACAGGATGGTGGAAGTGACATCAGAGGATACTGTGTAGAGAGGAAAGAGAGGAGAGGAATGAGATGGGTGAGAGCCTCTAAGAGGACAGTCCCTGACCTGCGCTTCAAGGTACAAGGCCTGAGTGAGGGAGTAGAGTATGAGTTTAGAGTCACTGCTGAGAACAAGGCTGGATTTGGGGAGCCAAGTGAGCCATCGCGGCCCGTGATGACCAAGGACATTGTGTGTAAGTAACAGTGAACTTGTCACTTAAACTGAACTCCATTGTCAAACAGAAATGCTGAATTCTGTATTCAGGAAAGTAAAAACAATACATGCACCTTTGTATAAATGCCCCCACTAACTTTATCAAACAATTTTTTGTCCTTCTTTGTTTATTAGATCCACCTGGTCCTCCTTCCAATCCCAGAATTACAGACACCACAAAAACCACAGCCACCTTTGCCTGGGGCCGCCCCCACTATGATGGTGGTCTTGCAGTAGAGGGATATATTGTTGAGTACAAAAAGGAGGGACATGATGACTGGGAGACAGAAACACAATACCCGTTAAAGTCTACTGAATATGTCATTGGTAAACTTCAGAAAGGTGGCAAATACCACTTCAGAGTCAGCGCTGTAAACTCTGAGGGAGTTGGTGAGCCTGCAGAGGTTGAGAAAGTGACTGAGCTGGTGGACCAGGAGTCACTGCCAGACTTTGAGCTGGATGCTGAACTCAGGAGAACCCTGGTGGTCAGATCCCGCGCTTCAATTCGTATGTTTGTTCCCATCAGGGGTCGTCCGGTTCCTGAAGTCACATGGAGCAAACATGATACCAACCTGAAAACACGTGCACACATTGACACCACAGAGTCTTACACTCTGCTGGTTATTCCAGACTGCACTAGATATGATGCTGGAAAGTACCACCTCTGTCTGGAGAATGTTGCTGGAAAGAAGACAGGCTTTGTTAATGTGAAAGTTTTGGACACACCAGGACCACCAGTCAACCTCAAACCTAGAGAGATTACCAAGAAAAGCATCACTCTCCAGTGGGAAATCCCCATAATCGACGGTGGTTCAAAGATTCGTAACTACATTATTGAAAAGAGAGAAGCTACCAAGAAGGCCTACACAGTTCTTAGCACTACATGGCAGAAGTGCTCCTTTAAAATTCCAGACCTGGAGGAGGGAGCTTACTACTACTTCCGCGTTTCTGCTGAGAATGACCTCGGCGTAGGTGAGCCCGCTGAAACTCCAGAGCCAATCAGAGTTTCCCAAGCTCCCTCTGCACCAGAAAACCTGTATGTCACAGATGTGACAGCTGACAGTGCCAGCCTTGCATGGGCCAAGCCGCTGCACGATGGTGGCAGCTTGATCACTGGATATGTCATTGAATCCCAGAAGAAGGACACTGATCAGTGGGCCCATGTTACCACCATCAAAGCTTTGGACTACACGGTCACAAATCTGATTGAGGGAGCAGAATATACCTTCCGCATCATGGCTGTCAATGCTTCAGGTAGGAGCGACCCACGTGAGAGCAGGCCTGCTATTATCAAAGAGCAGACATCTGCTCCTTCCTTTGATCTGCGTGGAGTGTACCAGAAGACTGTAATTGCCAAGGCAGGAGACCGTGTTAAGGTGGAGATTCCAGTTCTTGGCAAACCCAGGCCTGTGGTTTCCTGGAAGAAGGGAGACACAGTGCTCAAGGAGACACAAAGAATCAACACAGAAACTACTTCAACATCAACTATCCTCAACATCAGTGAAATCAAGAGGACTGATGGCGGCCAGTATTCCATGACTGGAAAGAACATGCTGGGTACTGTGACTGAGACCATCACAGTGCTAGTCCATGACATTCCAGGTCCTCCCACTGGTCCCATTAAGATGGACGAAGTCTCTTGTGATTATGTCCTTATGTCCTGGGAGGCACCAGAGAACGATGGAGGTGTCCCCATCAATAACTATATTGTAGAGATGCGGGAGACCACCGGCACTTCATGGGTGGAGTTGGCAGCTACAGTGATTCGTACCACATTCAAGGCCGCTCGACTCACCACTGGAACCGGATATCAGTTCCGTGTCAGAGCCCAAAATAGATACGGCATTGGACCATGCATTGTCTCTGAGCCAGTAGTGGCTGCCTATCCATTTGATGTGCCAGGCCAGCCCGGCACTCCTGTAGTCACTTCATTCAACAAGGATTCAATGACTTTAAGTTGGAATGAACCATCCTCTGATGGAGGCAGCGCTATTCTGGGTTATCATGTGGACAGAAAAGAGAAAAACAGCATTCTGTGGCAGAGAATCAGCAAAGCTCTTGTCGTTGGAAATATCTTCAAATCAACAGGCCTTGTTGATGGAATCGTATATGAACATCGTGTTACTGCTGAAAACATGGCTGGTCTCAGCAAACCCAGCAAACCGTCTGAGCCTATGTATGCTCTTGACCCTGTTGACCCACCAGGCAGGCCTGTGGCATTGAATATCACCAGACATGAGGTCACCGTGTCATGGACCAAGCCAGAGGGAGATGGTGGATTCTCCATCACAGGATACACAGTGGAGAGGAGAGAGATGCCCAATGGACGCTGGCTCAAAGCCAACTTCAACAACATCCTAGAAACCATCTACACAGTCAGCGGTCTGACTGAAGATGCAATCTATGAATTCCGTGTGTTTGCAAGAAACTCAGCTGGTGCCGTCAGTGCTCCTTCCCAGTCATCAGAGGCAATCACATGCAGAGATGATATTGAAGAACCCAGACTTGATGTTGATGCATCATATAGCAGCAATGTTATTGTTATGGCTGGAGAAGTTTTCAAGCTTGAGGCCAATGTGACTGGCAGGCCACTCCCCTCTCTGGTATGGACCAAAGAAGGAAAGGAGCTTGAAGATACAGGCAAGCTTGAGATTAAGACCTCTGACTTCCATACAACTCTAACTAACAAAGATTCTCTCAGGAGGGACGGCGGTGCCTTTACTCTGACTGCCAGCAATCCAGGTGGTTTTGCTAAGTTCACATATAATGTCAAAGTGCTCGACAGACCTGGACCACCTGACTCCCTCACTGTGACTGACGTCACTGCTGAGAAGTGTGTCCTTAACTGGCTCCATCCAACACATGATGGTGGTGCCAAGATAGAGTACTTTATCATTCAGAAGCGAGAGACCAGCAGGTTGGCATGGACAAATGTAGCCACAGACCTTCAAGCAAATAGATTCAAGGTTACCAAGCTGCTGAAGGGCAATGAATACATCTTCAGAGTGATGGCTGTTAACAAGTATGGTGTAGGTGAACCCCTGGAATCTGAACCTGTCATCTGTGCTAACCCATACGTCCCCAGTGATCCGCCACAACAGCCTGAGGTCACTACAATTACCAAGGACTCCATGGTTGTCTGTTGGGAGCGCCCTGAACATGATGGGGGCAGCAGAATAAACACCTACATCATTGAAAGAAGGGATAAGACAGGCCTGCGTTGGGTGAAGTGCAACAAGAGGACTGTAACTGACCTGCGGTTCAAGGTCTCTGGCCTCACACCAGGACACGAGTATGAATACAGAGTACTCGCAGAGAATAATGCCGGTCTCAGCCAACCTAGTCCTTCCAGTCCATTCTACAAAGCGGAAGACACTATCTTCCAGCCTGGACCTCCAGGGAACCCCAGAGTCCTGGATACAACCAAGTCTTCTATCACCCTTGCTTGGAACAAGCCCGTGTATGATGGTGGTTCTGAAATCACTGGTTACATTGTGGAAACCTGCCTCCCTGAGGAGGATGAGTGGACAATTCACACTCCCAAGAAGGGATGGACAGCCACTTCGTTCACTATCACCAACTTGAAGGAAAACCAGGAGTACAAAATCAACATCTGTGCCACTAATTGTGAAGGAGTTGGAGAACCTGCTGCTGTACCTGGTACCCCGAAGGCTGAAGAGAGACTGCTTCCTCCAGAAATTGAGCTTGGAGCAGAGCTGCGTAAGGTGGTGTGCATCAGAGCCTGCAGCACACTTAGACTCTTTGTCCCAATAAAGGGCAGACCAGCACCTGAAGTAAAATGGTCCAGAGAACATGGACAATCCCTTGACAAAGCTAACATTGAAATCACCTCATCATTCACCACTCTTCAGGTTGAGAATGTTGACAGGTTCGATGGAGGCAAATACATGGTGACTGTCGAGAATGTTTCAGGAAGCAAGACAGCTTTTGTTAATGTCAGGGTCCTAGATACTCCTGGGGCACCTCAGAATCTGACAATCAAAGAGGTCACAAGAGATTCAGTATCCCTTGTTTGGGATGCACCTCTCATTGATGGTGGCTCCAGAGTTCGCAACTACATAGTAGAGAAGCGTGAGTCAACCAGAAAGGCCTATTCAACTGTCTGTGCAAGCTGCCATAAGTCAAGCTGGAAAATTGGAGAGCTGGAGGAAGGAAAGATGTACTTCTTTAGAATCCTGGCTGAGAACGAATTTGGTATTGGCCTCCCAGTAGAAACTATGGAACCAATCAAAGTGTCAGAGAGGCCTCTACCTCCAGGTAAAGTGTCTCTCCGTGAAGTTACCAGCACCAGTGTCACACTAACTTGGGAAAAACCTGACCATGATGGTGGCAGTAGAATCACAGGCTATATTGTTGAGATGCAAGGTAAAGGCAGTGAGAAGTGGACTCAGGTCATGGTAGTAAAGACCAATGAAGCTGTTGTCACTGGCCTCACACAGGGGGAGGAGTACATGTTCCGTATTTCAGCTACCAATGAGAAGGGAGTTAGCGATCCACGTCCTCTCAGTGTTCCTGTGGTGGCAAAAGACCTTGTCATCTCACCAACCTTCAAACTGCTTTTCAGCACATTCAGTGTGTTGGCAGGAGATGATCTAAAGATAGATGTACCATATGCTGCTTGTCCAAAAGCCACAGTAAGTTGGCTTAAAGATGGTGTTGCTCTCAAGGAGACAACAAGAGTTCACGCTGATGGCACAGACAAAAACCTTTTGCTCGTCATCAAGGAGGCTTGCAGAGATGATGTGGGCACATACACTATCAAACTGACCAACAAAATTGGAGAGGCATCCACAGACATCAGTGTTGTTGTTCTAGATAAGCCCGGTCCTCCAACAGGCCCAATTAAGTTAGATGAAGTCACTGCTGACAGTGTGATCCTGTCTTGGAATCCTCCAGAGTATGATGGCTGTTGCAGCATCAACAATTACATTGTTGAAAAGAGAGAGACATCAACCACCAACTGGCAGATTGTGTCAGCTACAGTTGCCAGAACAACTATTAAGGCAGCCCGTCTGAAGACCGGATGTGAGTATCAGTTTAGGGTTGCCGCAGAGAATAGGTATGGAAAGTCCTCAGTCCTGCTTTCTGACAGCATTGTTGCTCAGTATCCATTTGAGGTTCCCAGTCAGCCACGTTCTGTCGTGGTCCAATCATCCACTAAGGAAAGCATGGCTGTTGTATGGGAGGCACCCAGCAATGATGGCGGAAGCAAAATTCTGGGTTATCACTTGGAGCTCAAAGAAAGAAACAGCATAATGTGGGTGAAACAGAACAAACAACTCATCCCAGAAACCAGATTCAAGGTAGTTGGTCTTGAGGAAGGCATTGAATATGAGTATAGGGTCTATGCTGAGAACATTGTTGGCGTCAGCAAAGCCAGCAAAGTAAGTGAAATGCAAGTGGCCAGAGATCCTTGTGACAGACCAGGAAAACCAGAGGCTGTTATTGTGACAAGAAACCAAGTGACACTTAGATGGACTAAACCTGAGTATGATGCTGGAATCAAGATCACAGGTTATGTGGTTGAGAAGAAAGAGGCATCAGGCCGCTGGATGAAAGCTAGTTTCACTAACATCATTGGGACTGAATTTGTTGTTACTGGACTCACTGAAGATCAGGTTTATGAGTTCCGTATCATTGCCAGAAATGCGGCAGGTGTCTTCAGTCAGCCCTCTGATTCAACTGGAGCTATCACTGCCAAGGATGAGGTGGATCCACCCAAGATTGACTTGGAAGCTAAGTACTCCCAGGCTGTGGTGGTAAATGCTGGGGAAACATTCAAGCTTGAGGCTGCTGTCTCTGGTAAGCCTGTGCCCACAATCCATTGGCTGAAGGATGGTCAAGAGATTACTGAAGCAGCTCGCTTAGAACTTAAGAACACAGAGTTTATTGGTTGTCTGGTTGTTAAAGAAGCCATTCGTGTTGACGGAGGTCAATACACTTTGCTGGTAAAGAATGTGGGAGGGGAAAAATCTGTTAACATTAATGTCAAGGTCCTGGACAGACCAGGTCCTCCTGAGGGACCCATCTCTATCTATGGTGTCACCAGTGAGAAATGCTCAATTTCCTGGAAACCTCCCATTCAAGATGGAGGTAGTGATGTTTCCCACTACATTGTTGAGAGGAGGGAAACCAGCAGATTGGTTTGGACTGTGGTTGAACCAAAAGTTCAGACACTGAACCTGAAGATCACCAAACTTCTTCCTGGTAATGAGTATATCTTCAGAGTGATCCCAGTCAACAAATATGGTGTTGGTGAGCCTCTGGAATCAGAGCCAATGATTGCGAGAAATCCATTTGTTACTTCCAATCCACCGACGGGGGTAGAAGTGAGCACAATCACCAAAGACTCCATGGTTGTGACCTGGGAGAGACCAACTAATGATGGCGGCAGCCCCATCCAGGGATACATCGTTGAGAAACGTGACAAGGATGGTGTAAGATGGACCAGGTGCAACAAGCGCACAGTGAGTGAGCTGCGCTTCAGAGTGACAGGACTCCTGGAAAACCATAGCTATGAATTCCGAGTTGCTGCTGAGAATGCTGCAGGTATTGGCACACCTAGCGAACCAACAATGTACTACAAGGCATTGGATCCCATCTTTAAACCAGGCCCACCAAACAACCCCAAGGTAGTTGACTCATCTAGGTCCACGGTTTCCCTGACATGGGGCAAACCCATCTATGATGGTGGCTGTGAGATTAAGGCCTACATTGTTGAGGCCTGCAACGGAGCCTCTGATGAGTGGTTCATGTGCACTCCCCCAACTGGAATCACAGAGACAAAGTTTACAGTGAAAAAGCTAATGGAGAAGCACGAGTACCAGTTCAGAGTGTGTGCCATCAACAAAGTTGGTGTTGGTGAACATGCCGATGTTCCAGGGAAAATTCTGCTGGAGGAGAAGCTTGAGGCTCCTGATCTCGACCTGGATGCCGATATGAGAAAGATGATCAACATTAGAGCAGCAAGCACTCTTAGGCTGTTTGTGCCTGTGAGAGGTCGTCCGGCCCCTGAGGTGAAATGGGGTAAGGCTGATGGTGAGATTAAGGAGACTGCCCAGATTGACAATACAGGCAATTATGCTTCACTTGTCATCGAGAATGTGGACAGGTTTGACAGTGGCAAGTACACCCTAACGGCAGAAAATGCTAGTGGAGTGAAATCAGTTTTCATCAGTGTCAGAGTCCTGGATTCACCCAGTCCACCAACTAATTTAATCGTAAAAGAAATTACTAAAACTTCTGTCACTCTCACATGGGAACCTCCACTTCTGGATGGCGGCTCAAAGATCAAGAATTATATTGTTGAGAAGCGTGAGAGCACCAGAAAAGTTTACTCAACCATTACCACCTGCAATAAGATGTCATGGAAAGTTGAACCTCTTCCGGAGGGTGGAATCTTTTTCTTCAGAGTCCTAGCGGAGAATGAATACGGTGTGGGTCTCCCCGCTAAAACTTTAGAACCTATTAAGATATCTGAGAAGCCTCAGCCACCTGGTAAAGTTAGTGTTGTTGATGTCACTCATAGCACTGTAACCCTCACCTGGGAGAAGCCTGAACATGATGGTGGTAGTAGGATCAGTTACTATGAAGTTGAACTGGCACCTAAGGACAGCGAGGCCTGGTCTGTTTGTGCAAGTGTGAAAGGATTGGAGACCACAGTCACAAACCTACTCAAGGGAGAGGAATATCAGTTCAGAGTTGTCGCTGTAAATGACAAGGGCAAGAGTGACCCTAGACAACTGGTTCAGTCAGTTGTGGCGAAGGACCTTGTGATTGAACCTGCTGTGAGACCCAAAGTGAGCTCCTACAATGTTAAGGTGGGATATGACCTGAAGATTGAGGTCCCAATTGCTGGTCATCCAAAGCCAACCATCAGCTGGACCAAGGACGGTGTTGCTCTTAAGCAGACCACCAGAGTCAATGTCACTGATGGAACACATCACACCACTCTCACCATTAAGGATGCCAACAGAGAGGACGGGGGAATGTATAGCATTAATGTCTCCAATGCCTTGGGCTCCAAGGATGCAACTATTGAGGTGATCACTCTGGACAAACCAGGGCCACCAACAGGCCCTGTCAAGCTGGATGACATAAGTGCTGAGAGCATCACTCTTAGCTGGGAGCCTCCTACATACACAGGTGGCTGCCAAATCTCCAACTATGTAGTAGAGAAGAGAGACACAACCACAACTAACTGGGTGGTTGTGTCTGCTACTGTGGCAAGAACTACACTGAAAGTGGCTAATCTGAAGACAGGTGCTGAATACCAGTTTAGAATTTATGCAGAGAATAGATATGGAAAGAGTTACGCAATTGATTCAGAGCCTGTTGTGGCACAGTATCCATTCCAGGAGCCAGGCCCACCAGGAACACCATTTGTGTCGTCATATACCAAAGATTTTATGGTGGTTGAGTGGCACAAACCCCCATCTGATGGTGGCAGTGCTATCTTGGGCTACCATCTGGAGAGGAAAGAGAAGAACAGTATCCTCTGGACGAAGATCAACAAAATGCTAATCCAGGACTGTAAGTTTAAATCTACTCCTCTTGAAGAAGGCATTGAGTATGAATATAGAGTCTATGCAGAGAATATTGTTGGAATTGGAAAATGCAGCAAAGTTTCTGAGGTTTATGTAGCCCGTGACCCATGTGATCCTCCTGGCCGCCCTGTGGCTGTGATTGTGACAAGGCACTCAGTGAAGCTGAGGTGGACTGCTCCAGAGTATGATGGTGGAAGCTTAATTACTGGCTATATAGTAGAGAAACGTGACCTTCCTGAAGGAAAGTGGATGAAGGCTAGCTTTGCAAACATCATTGAAAATGAATTCATAGTAACTGGCCTGACAGAAGACAGTAAATATGACTTCAGAGTAATAGCAAGGAATGCAGCCGGTGCTGCCAGCAAGCCATCTGAATGCACAGGATCCATTACAGCCAAGGATGAAGTTGAACCGCCAAATTGTGAGACAGATCCTATGTACAACCAGACCATTGTGATCAATGCAGGAGAGACTTTCAGCCTGGAGGCCAGTGTGGAAGGAAAGCCCATCCCCACAGCTCAGTGGTTCAAGGGGTCTGTTGAAGTTGAAAATTCAGCAAGGGCTGAGATCAAAAACACAGATTTTAAGGCTTTGTTAGTTGTGAAGGATGCCATCAGAGTAGATGGTGGACAGTACACTCTAGCTCTGACTAATGTCGCAGGAACTAAAACTGTTCCCTTCAGTGTGAAGGTTCTGGACAGACCAGGACCTTCAGAAGGACCTCTTACTGTCAGCAATGTCACTGAAGAAAAGTGCTCACTGTCATGGCTGCCACCCAGGCACGATGGTGGGGCTAGTGTTTCTCACTATATCATTCAGAAGCGAGAAACCAGTCGCCTGGCATGGACTGTGGTGTCCAGTGACTGTGGCGCTACTATGTTCAAGGTAACCAAACTGTTGAAGGGCAATGAGTACATTTTCAGAGTCCTGGCTGTCAACAAATACGGTGTGGGCGAACCCCTTGAATCAGTGCCAGTTATCATGAGAAATCCATTCGTTCCGCCTGGCTCACCAAGGGAGCTTGAGATCACCAACATTACCAGGGATTCCATGACTGTCTGCTGGAACCGCCCTGAGACCACAGGAGGTAGTGACATTACAGGTTACATTATTGAGAAGAGAGACAGAGCTGGGGTGAGGTGGACCAAATGTAACAAACGCAGGGTGACAGACTTGCGTTTCAGAGTAACAGGATTAACTGAAGACCATGAATATGAATTCAGGGTATCTGCTGAGAATACAGCTGGAGTGGGTCAGCCAAGCCAATCCACACCCTATGATAAAGCCTGTGACCCCACCTTTGAACCAGGCTCCCCCACCAATGCTCACGTGGTCGACACAACTAAAGACTCTGTCAGTCTGGCCTGGCACAGGCCCATCTATGACGGTGGTTGTGAGATTCAAGGATATGCTGTGGAAATTACCAAAGCTGATGAGGAGGAATGGAGCATATGCACCCCACCCTCTGGAGTTAATGTTACCAAGTTCACCATCACCAAACTGATAGAGCACCAAGAGTACAAGGTGCGGATCTGTGCAATCAATAAACTGGGTGTTGGTGAACCCACTGAAATCCAGGGGGTCGTGAAGCCTATTGATAAGATTGATCCCCCAGAGATGACTCTGGATTCAGAGCTCAGGAAGGGAATAGTTGTCCGTGCAGGTGGCTCAATGAGAATCTGCATTCCATTTAAGGGCCGTCCTACTCCTGAAATCAGCTGGGCCAAGGAGGATGGAGCACTGCCCAGTAAAGCTCAGATAGAGACAGGAGATGATTACACACAGCTTTCAATTGACATCTGTGACAGATATGATGCTGGAAAATATATCCTTAATTTGGAAAATAGCGCTGGCACCAAGTCAGCCTTTGTCTCTGTTAAAGTTCTGGACACTCCTGGGGCCCCTCTGAACTTGGCAGTAAAAGACATCAAGAGAGAAAGTGTTACTCTGACATGGGAGCCTCCTCTAATTGATGGTGGCGCAAGAATCAAGAATTACCTTGTTGAAAGGCGAGAGTCTACCAGGAAGGTTTATTCTAATGTGGATAACAAGTGCACCAAGACAAGCTACCGTATCACTGGCCTCACTGAAGGAATTATTTACTATTTCAGAGTCTTGGCTGAGAATGAGTTTGGTGTCGGATTGCCAGTTGAGACAAAGGACGCAGTTAGGACATCTGAGCCCCCTCTGCCTGTGGGTAAGATCACTTTGACTGAAGTGACCAAAACCACTGCCTCACTCTCCTGGGAGAAGCCAGTCCACGATGGAGGCAGCAGGATCATGGGCTACTACATTGAGATGCAACCAGAGGGCTCAGAGGAATGGGCAGTGGCTGCTACAACCAAGTCCTGTGAGGCCACTGTTACAGGCCTTAGTGCAGGACACGAATATCTGTTTAGAGTGTTAGCTTTCAATGAGAAGGGCAAGAGTGACCCCAGGTCTCTGGCAGCCCCAGTCACTGCTAAAGATGTCACAATTGAACCCAGATTCAAGATGGCATTCAACACTTACAGTTTACTGAATGGTGATGATCTGAAGATTGAGATTCCAGTGATAGGCCACCCTGCTCCCAAGATTGAATGGAAAAAGGAAGGACAGGCTCTTAAGGAGACAACAAGGCTTAATGTATCTAGCACAAAATCATCTACTAAGCTATGCATTAAGGATGCAAATAAAGAAGACTCGGGTAAATACACTGTTACAGCTACCAGCAATGTTGGAACAGTTACAGAAGAGATTACTGTTATTGTTCTTGATAAGCCTGGCCCGCCTACAGGACCTGTGAAGATTGAAGAGGTGAGCTCTAATTATGTCACTCTCTCCTGGGAGCCACCAGAATATACTGGAGGCTGTCAGATCAACAATTACATTGTTGAGAAGAGAGACACCACCACAACAGCATGGCAAATTGTGTCTGCTACTATTGCCAGGACAACCATCAAAGTCACTAATTTGAAAACTGGAGTTGAGTATCAATTCAGAGTGTCTGCTGAGAATAGATATGGAAAGAGTTCTGCCATTATCTCTCCTGCTGTCATTGCTCAGTATCCATTTAGTGAGCCTTCTGCCCCAGGAACTCCAATTATTTCTGCTGCAACCAAGGATAATATGACTGTTGAGTGGAAACCTCCCACTAACAATGGAGGTAGTCCCATCCTAGGCTATCACCTTGAAAGAAAGGAGAAAAACAGTCTCTTATGGACCAGACTAAACAAGCTTTTAATCCCAGACGCACGTTTCAAGACTACAGAGCTGGAAGAAGGTATTGAGTATGAATTCAGAGTTTATGCTGAAAATATTGCTGGAATGAGCCCAGCTAGCAAGGTGTCCGAAAGCACAGTTGCCAGGGACCCGTGCGATCCACCAGGCACCCCGGAAGCGATTGAAATCACGAGGAACCACGTGACCCTCCAGTGGACTAGGCCTCAGTATGATGGAGGCAGTGTAATCACTGGCTACGTGGTTGAGAGAAAGAAACACCCAGATACCCGCTGGATGAAGGCCAGCTTCACCAACATCACTGATACCCAGTTCACATACAGTGGCTTAACCGAGGACTGTGTTTACGAGTTCAGAGTTATTGCCAGGAATGCTGCTGGTATTTCCAGTCATCCTTCTCAGAGCACAGGAGAAATCACTGCCAAAGATGAGATTGAGGCTCCAGACGCGACCATGGATTCTAAATTTAAAGATTTAACAGTTGTTCATGCTGGTGAAACATTTGTCATTGATGCTGACTACACTGGCAAACCTGTGCCTGAAGTCATTTGGTTAAAGGACGGAAAGGAGATTGACAAAACCACACCAAGAATGGAGGTCAAGACCACACTCACACGTACCATCTTGACAGTTAAGGACTGCATTAGAGTTGATGGAGGTCACTTTGTTCTCAAACTTGTCAATGTTGGTGGAGTGAAGATGATCCCAATTAATGTTAAAGTTCTGGACAGACCTGGTCCCCCAGATGGTCCCCTAGAGGTCAAAGGAGTAACAGCTGAGAAATGTTATCTTCATTGGAACCATCCCTCACATGATGGCGGAGCCAGCATCTCTCACTACATCATCGAGAAGAGAGAGACCAGCCGTTTGTCGTGGACCATGGTTGAACCCAAGATCCAGGCCATCAGTTACAAAATCACAAAACTGCTCCCTGGCAATGAATACATCTTCAGAGTCACTGCTGTGAATAAGTACGGTGTTGGTGAGCCATTGGAATCTGAGCCTGTAGTTGCTCGTAACCCCTTTACCACTCCTAGTGCCCCCTCCACTCCGGAGGCCAGTGCTATCACGAGGGACTCCATGGTACTTTCTTGGGAAAGGCCAGAGAATAATGGAGGAGCCGAGATTGAAGGATATGTCCTTGAAAAACGTGATAAGGATGGCATCAGATGGACTAAGTGCAACAAGAAGAGGCTGAATGACCTGAGATTCAGATGCACTGGTCTCACAGAGGGCCACTCCTATGAGTTCCGAGTCTCAGCTGAAAATGCTGCGGGTGTGGGAAAACCTAGTGCACCAACTCAATACATCAAGGCCTGTGATGCAATTTATCCACCAGGACCTCCAAATAACCCCAAAGTCACAGACCATTCAAGCACCACAGTCTCCCTGTCCTGGTCCAGGCCCATCTATGATGGTGGAGCACAGATCAGTGGATACATCATTGAATTGAAGGAGGCAGCAGATGATGAATGGATCATTTGCACACCACACACTGGTGTCCAGGCTACCCATTACACTGTGAAGAAGCTGAAAGAGAATGCAGAATATAATTTCCGCATCTTTGCTGTTAACTGCGAGGGAGTAGGCGAGCATGTGGACCTACCTGGGTCTGTGATTGCTGCAGAGAAGCTGGAGGCTCCTGAAATTGAACTAGATGCTGATCTTAGGAAGATGGTCAACGTTCGTGCCACTGCAACCCTCCGTCTGTTTGTGCCAATCAAGGGGAAGCCTGAGCCTGAGGTTAGATGGTCAAAGGCTGATGGCACTTTGAATGAACGTGCCCAGATTGAAGTCACAAGCTCTTACACAATGCTAGTGATTGAGAATGTTGACAGATTTGACACAGGCAAATATGTACTTAACCTTGAGAACCTCAGTGGTTCTAAATCAGCCTTCATCAACGTTAGAGTTCTGGACTCCCCCAGTGCTCCTACTAACCTAGAGGTGAAGGATGTGAAGAGAAATTCTGTCTCGCTCTCTTGGGAGCCTCCTCTAATTGACGGCGGGGCTAAGATTTCACACTACATTGTAGAAAAGAGAGAGCAGAAGAGAATGGCGTTCACCAGTGTTTGCTCAAACTGTGTGAGGAACTCCTACATCATTTCTGACCTGCAAGAGGGAGGCAGGTACTATTTCCGTGTACTGGCTGTGAATGAGCTTGGAGTAGGTCTGCCAGCATCCACAGATCAGGTCAAGGTGTCTGAGGCACCTTTGCCTCCTGGCAAGATCCTCCTTGTTGATGTGACTCGTCATACTGTTACCCTTTCATGGGAGAAACCTGATCATGATGGAGGCAGTAAGATTACAAATTATATTGTGGAGATGCAGCCTAAAGGAGATGACAAATGGACTGTGTGCAGTGAAGTCAAAGCACTGGAAGCTACTGTTGATGGACTTGCAACTGGAGAGGAATACTCCTTCAGGGTGATTGCCATGAATGATAAGGGCAAGAGTGATCCCAAACCCCTGGCAAGCCCTGTGGTGGTGAAGGACATCACCGTAGAGCCCATCATAAACCTGCTGTTCAACACATACAGTGTAAAAGCAGGAGATGACTTGAAGATTGATGTTCCCTTCAGAGGCAGACCTCAGCCAGAGGTCTCCTGGAAGAAGGATGGCCAGGTGCTTAAGCAGACAACCAGAGTCAATGTTCTTAACTCCAAGACCTCATCCAAGATTATCATCAAGGATGCAACCAAGGAGGATGTAGGAAAGTACGAGATTACCTTGACCAACCCAGTTGGCACCAAGACAGCTGAAATCTCTGTTATAATCCTAGACAAACCTGGTCCACCCAGCAACATTAAGGTGGATGAGGTGAGCGCTGACTTCATCTCTCTGTCTTGGGATCCTCCAGCCTATGATGGTGGATGCCAGATTAACAACTATGTGGTGGAGAAGAGAGACACTACCACGACCACATGGCAAATTGTCTCGGCCACAGTAGCCAGGACATCAATTAAGGTGATTCGTCTCACTCAGGGAACTGAGTATCAGTTCCGTATTGCAGCTGAGAACCGTTACGGCAAGAGTCATGCGATTGACTCGGCTCCTGTTGTTGCTCAGTACCCCTTCGAGCCTCCTGGCCCTCCAACAAACCTCCATGTTTCCCAAGCCACAAAAACTGGCATGCTTGTGGTATGGGGCAGACCTGCCAGTGATGGTGGGAGCCCTGTAATTGGTTATCATATTGAATGCAAAGAACAAAGCAGCATTCTATGGACCAAGGTCAACAGAGGATTACTGGCTGACAACCAGTTCAAGATGACGGGCATAGAAGAGAGTCTGCTGTATCAGTTCAGAGTCTATGCTGAAAACATTGCTGGCATTGGTCCATGTTCGAAGGCCAGTGACCCTGTGGCAGCCAGAGATCCATGTGAATCTCCACATAACCTTAGAGTCACCAACATTACCAGGACCTCAGTTTCTCTATTCTGGGAGAAGCCAGAGTATGATGGTGGTGTAAAGATTACTGGCTACATTGTTGAGCGTAAAGAGCTTCCCAATGGCCGCTGGTTGAAATGCAACTTCACCAACCTTCAGGACACCTTCTTCGATGTTACAGGCCTCACAGAAGATGTCCAATACGACTTCCATGTCATCGCTAAGAATTCTGCAGACATGCTGAGTGCTCCTTCAGAGTCCACTGGTCCTGTCACAGTCAAGGATGATGTGGACCCCCCCACTATTATCCTGGAAGACAAGTTCAGACAGCTGGTTGTTATTAAGGCTGGAGAGATCATCAGAATCGATGCTGAAATAGCAGGACGTCCACTTCCAGTTGTCTCCTGGTCAAAGGATGGAAAAGAGATTGTGGCCAAGGCCAGGTGTGAAATCACCTCCACAAACTTCACATCCACCCTCGTTGTCACAGACGCTATCCGGAGAGATTCTGGCCAGTATGTCCTGACTCTGCACAATGTGGCAGGAACCAGGTCCGTGGCAATCAACTGCAAGGTTCTGGACAGACCCGGACCGGCTGCGGGACCTTTGGCAGTGTCAGGGCTCACTGCAGAGAAATGCACCCTTACATGGGGGCCCCCTCAGGAGAATGGTGGTGCTGAAATTATGCACTACATTGTGGAAAAACGCGAGACAAGTCGCCTTGCCTGGACTCTTGTCTATGGAGACATGAAAGCAACCACCTGTAAAGTGACCAAGCTTCTCAAAGGAAATGAATACATCTTCAGAGTCAGGGGAGTAAACAAATACGGAGATGGTGAGGCCCTGGAGAGTGAGCCAGCAAAGGCCATGGATCCATTTACTGTGCCTGCAGCTCCCACTAATGTCCAGGTCACCGCAATTACTAGTGAGGCAATGACCATTTGTTGGGAAAGACCTGTGTCTGATGGTGGTAGCAGTATCTCTGGCTACGTCATTGAAAGACGAGAGAAGACTGGTCTTCGCTGGTGCCGTGTGAACAAGAAACCTGTCTATGACCTAAGAGTCAAAGCCTCACACCTGCGCGAGGGCTGTGAGTATGAGTACAGAGTGTTCGCAGAGAATGGTGCTGGCCTCAGTGCTCCTAGCGTCCCTTGCCCACTTACCAAGGCAGAGGACCCACAATTCCTGCCTTCTCCTCCTGCCAAGCCTAAGATCATTGACTCTACAAAGACCACAGCCACCCTGTCATGGAACAAGCCACTGTTTGACGGTGGAGCACCTGTAACTGGATACAGGGTAGAATACAGGAAGACCCTGGATGACGAATGGATCGTTGGGGTCCATAACACCAAAAACACAGAGTTTACAGTGGTGGGATTGACACCTGGGGCTGAATATGTGTTTGTTGTCAAGTCCATCAATAAGATTGGGGTCAGTGAGCCCAGTCCTGAGTCAGACAAACAAGTTGCCAGAGAAAGAGTGGAGGAGCCAGTCTTTGACATAAGCAATGAGATGAGAAAGACTCTTATTGTGAAAGACGGCAGCTCATTTACCATGACAGTGCCCTTCAGAGGTAAACCCATCCCCAGCGTTTCCTGGACCAAACCTGATGTTGACCTCAGAGTTCGTGCTGTCATTGACACCACAGATAACTTCACCTCCATCACCTTAGAGAAGGCAACTCGCAATGACTCTGGCAAATACACAGTCACCTTGTCCAGTGTAGCTGGTACTTCCTCCCTGACGCTCAGTGTCAGAGTCCTGGACTCCCCTGGACCTCCTACCCATGTAGAAGTAAAGGACGTGACCAAAACCTCTGCCACTGTTACCTGGGACACCCCTGACAATGAGGGAGGAGGACCAGTCAAGAACTATCTTGTTGATATCCGTGAGGCCAGCAAGAAGGGCTGGACTAGGTTGACTGACAAGTGCCACAGACTGACATTCAAGGTGACAGACCTGAAGGAGGGAGAGGTTTACTACTTCAGAGTGACAGGCGAGAATGAGTACGGTGTTGGTGTTCCTGCTGAGACAAAAGAAGGAACCAAGATCACAGGTACTGATTTGCATTATAGATTCTTGTTTTTGTGAAAAACACAGCAGCTGATTATTTTTCTACAACTTATTATGCTGTCTTTATCCAGAAAAACCAACTCCCCCACCAAAGCTTGGTGTGACTGATGTGTCCAAAGAGAGTGTGTCCTTGGCCTGGGCCAAACCAGAACAAGATGGAGGAAGTCGAATTACTGGATACTTAGTGGAAGCTATGGAGAAAGGCCAGGAGAAGTGGGTTAAATGTGGCATAACCAAGTCTACCCACCTCACAGTATCTGGCCTGAGGGAGAATTCTGAGTACTTCTTCAGGGTCAGAGCTGAGAACCATGCTGGATACAGTGATGTTAAGGAAATGGTCAACCCTGTATTAGTCAAAGATCAGCTTGGTAAGTTGTAAACAGAGTCAACAGATTTGTTAAGGTTTAATTTCTTAGTGGTAGTAGAAAATTACCAACTGAAACACCAGTGAATTGCAACAATATTAGTCTGTTGTAACTGTCACTTTTTTGCTCCAGAATCTCCCGAGATCAACATGAAGGACTTCCCTCATAATACAGTGTATGTGAGAGCTGGTTCTACCCTTAAGTGTGAGATCCCACTGACAGGCAGACCTTTGCCTAAAGTCAGTCTGTCCAAGGACAATGTGCTGCTGAAGTCAACCATGAGATTCAACTCTGAAGTCACCCCTGACAGCATCAAGATCACTTTGCGCGAGAGCATTGCTGCAGATTCTGGACGCTATGACATCACTGCCTCCAACTCCAGTGGAACCACCAAGTCCTTTGTAAACATTGTGGTTCTTGACCGTCCTAGTGCCCCACTTGGACCTGTGGAGCTGTTTGATGTAACAGAGGACAGTGTTAGCCTGAAGTGGCTCCCACCAGCATATGATGGTGGCAGCCCGATCACCAACTATATCATCCAGAAGAGAGAGACAGTCACAGCCAACTGGATGGATGTGTCGTCTGCTGTGGCCCGCTGCACCATGAAGATCATGAAGCTGACTACTGGCGTGGAGTACCAGTTCCGCATCAGAGCTGAGAACAGATATGGAATTAGCGAGCACATTGACTCACCAACTGTCACAGTCTGCCTTCCTTACAGTAAGCAGTCTTTATATCTCTTTAATCATATTTATTGCTATTTCTATTCTTTTTTTTTCATAATAAACATTCAAATTGTCCAACTCTGTTTCTTACCTGCCAGCTATTCCTGAGGCTCCATCAACTCCAGAGATCATTGGTGTAACTAGAGAGACCATCACTGTAGCCTGGAAGGAGCCCAAGTCAGATGGTGGCAGCAACGTATTTGGCTACCACCTCCAGATGAAGGACAGAAACAGCATCCTTTGGCAAAGAGTCAACAAAATGGTGATCCGTGCTACACATTACAAGGTCACCAACATCAACACTGGACTTATTTATGAGTTCAAGGTGGCAGCTGAGAATGCAGCTGGAATCAGTGCCTTCAGCAAGATTTCAGATGCAGTGCTGGCCATTGATGCTTGTGGTGAGTGCAATGTCAAAAAAAAGATACAAAAGTCAAGGACGTCTGCGTTTCTTGTCTTATGACGAAATCCCACTATTTCTTCTTGCAGAGCCACCAATCAACTTGCGCATCAGTGACATCACCAAGCACTCAGTTAGCCTGGCCTGGCAGAAACCCAACTACGATGGCGGCTCCCCGATCACTGGATACATAATTGAAAAGAGAGAGGGTGTTAGTACTAAGTGGTCCAAGGCTAACCTTACCAATGTCACAGACACCCGCTTTACTGTGACTGGCTTGACCCAGGACGAAACATACGAGTTCAGAGTCATGGCCAAGAATGCTGTTGGCTCAGTGAGCAACCCATCCATGACAGCTGGACCAGCCACCTGTGTGGACACCTACGGTAGGTGTCTTGTCAGCTTCTTTTCCTGGACCGTGTTTGGACACAGTGGAATTTCCTGTGCGTGCTTTTTATGGAACTTAATGTTTTATATTGGGCAAAACAGATTTTTTAAATAATGATCATTCTTGAAATTCTTGCCCATTTGCACACTCATGCACGAATCATATATCTGCCAGATTTTGAACTCACCTGTTTTTTCTTTTTCATCCAGGTGCCCCAGAGGTTGAGATACCACAGGAGTATCTTAGCGAGGTCAAACATATGGCTGGCTCTAATGTGGAGCTCAAGTTTAATATCACAGCCAAACCTGCTCCCACTATTGAGTGGTTTAAGGATGGCAGAGAGCTTGAACACAATTCCCAGCTCTCTTTCAAACACACATTTGAGTATACCAGTTTATTCCTGAGGGAAACCACCCGTTTGAATTCTGGTACCTATGAGGTCAAGGTGAAGAACTCCCTAGGATCTGCATGTGGCGTTGTCAGGCTCCTCATCCAAGGTATTCCGATATTATTTGAAAATTATCATTTTCATCTTGGATTAAATTGTCTTACAGTATTTGCAGTATAACACTGACATTAATGGACATAACCTTCCCTTATTTAGACAAACCAGGCCCCCCTGCTGGAGATATTCAGTTTAAAAAGGTGACTGCCGACAACATAACCATTATGTGGTCCCCACCTGCTGATGAGGGTGGTGCTATGGTAACTCATTACATTGTGGAGAAGAGAGAGACCAGCAGAGTCATGTGGTCCATCGTCTCAGAGAAACTGGTCGACTGCATCGTTAATGTCCCCAGACTCATACAGGGCAATGAGTACATCTTCAGAGTCCGTGGAGTAAACAAGTACGGCATTGGAGACCCACTGGAGTCTGCTCCTGTAATCGCCAAGAATGCATTCGGTAAGAAAACAAATGTAAACTCAGCATTCATTAAGAACATAGAACGTTTTTACTATAATCACTTACAACAATGGAAATGATTTATTTGATCTAACCTTGCAAAAAAAAATTTCAATCAGTTCCTCCTAGCGAACCATCCAAGCCTAAAGTGACAATGATCACCAAGTCCACTATGACAGTGATCTGGGAAAGACCAGCATTAGATGGTGGCAGTGACATTGATGGCTACTACCTGGAGAAGAGAGAGAAGAAGAGCCTGCAGTGGTTCAAGGTTTGTTGGTTGACCTATCTTCAGAGATTGTAGTAAGAGTCATGTAAGAATCCAACTAAAAACATGTGAGCAAGCATCATTAAGTCAATTTTGTGTCTAGGTGGTGAAGGGCACCATCAGAGACACCAGGCAGAAAGTGGCCAATCTGGTGGAGAACAACGAGTACCAGTACAGAGTTTGTGCTGTCAACAAAGCTGGAGCAGGAAATTACTCCGAGCCATCTGACCTTCACAGGGCCTACGACCCCATCGGTATGCTTTTCATTTGCACTTCAGTATCACCACATCACCTTGTAGGATTTCTTTTTAAATTCTCCACATTGAATTACAGAACACTCCCCAAACACAGTTAAGTAAACACCCCTTTGACTTTTCCAGATCTGCCCGGCGAGCCCTCTAAGCTGCGTGTGGTGGACTCCACAAAGACTTCCATCACCCTCGGCTGGGAGAAGCCTGTCTATGATGGTGGCAGTGAAGTCACACACTACATTCTGGACCAGATGAATGCAGAAGACAGAGAATGGGTGACCATTAACCCACAGGTCAAGACCTGCGAGTATGTGGTGTCCCACCTTAAACCTGGAACCTACTACTTCTTCAGAGTATCTGCTGTCAATTGCAAGGGCAAAGGAGAGGACATCAAAATGTACCAGCCTGTGCAAGCCAAAGATATCCTGGGTTTGTGTTCATATTCAGATAAAACAGATTTCCTTTTGCTTTAATGAATTCAAATTATTGACAAAATGTTGATTGTTATAGTTTCTGGTTTCCAATGATTGTCATTAATCCCACTGGCTCTTTCTTTTTCCCCATAACAGAGGAAGCTGATTTGGACTTGGACGTTTCCATGACAACCCAATACACAGCTAGGGCTGGCCGTGATGTGGAAGTGTTCATCCCTCTGAAGGGACGCCCTGTCCCCAATGTTACCTGGCGCAGAGGTGACCGCAACATTGCTGGTGATAACCGCTACAGCATTACCAGTACTGAGCGAGCCACCACACTGCTCATACCTAAGGTCACCCGCGATGACTGTGGCAAGTATCTGCTGGAGATTGAGAACGGCGTGGGAGAACCCAAGATAATTACAGTTTCTCTGAAGGTCCTGGACAGTCCATCAACCTGCCAGAAACTGATAGTTAAGAATGTGACAAGAGGAAAGCTGACCCTCAGCTGGGATGCTCCTCTCATTGACGGTGGTTCTCCTGTCACTAATTACATTGTCGAAAAGAAGGCCTCCACCATGAAGGCTTACCAGGTGATCACCGCTGAGTGTGCCAACACATCTTACAAGGTATCTGGCCTTGAAGAGGACGTAGCCTACTTCTTCCAAGTGTCTGCTGAAAATGAATATGGTGTTGGCGACACCTGTGAGACCACTGAACCTGTCAGAGCCACAGAAACTCCAGGACCTGTCAAACAGCTGGTGATGGTGGATTCCACAAAGACCTCTGTTACCTTGCAGTGGACCAGACCAGACCATGATGGTGGCAGCCACATCACTGATTACATCATTGAGAAGAGAGCCCTGGAGGATTCTGAATGGACTTTGGCTGCCACATGCAAGCGCTGCAGCTGTGAAGTCACAGGACTCAAAGAGAATTCTATCTTGGACTTCAGAGTGTTTGCCAAGAATGAGAAGGGCAACAGTGACTTCTCCCTGATCGGTCCGATAATGGTGAAAGACTACATCATTCCACCAGAGGCCACCCTCAGTGATTATCCCAATGGAGAGCTTGCTGTTCGTATTGGTCAGAACATCCACATCGAACTCCCCTTCAAGGGAAAACCAAGACCTGCAATCAGCTGGCTAAAGGACAACTTGCCACTGAAGGAAAGCGAGAAGGTTCGCTTCAGGACCACTGACAACAAGACTGCAGTCACAGTCAGAGGAGCCAAGAAGGAACATGCTGGCCAATATACTTTAGTCCTGGACAACAGAGCTGTCAAAAACTACTTTGACATTAATGTGATCACCCTGGGACCCCCCTCAGTACCTGTTGGCCCCATTCGCTTTGATGAAATTAAAGCTCAGAGCATCATCATCTCCTGGGATGAGCCAAAGGATGATGGAGGTGGCGAGATCACATGCTACAGTGTGGAGAAACGGGAGACCTCCCAGGCCAACTGGAAGATGGTCTGCTCTAGCATTGCCAGAACTACCTTCAAAATTCCTAACCTTGTCAAGGGAGGTCAGTACCAGTTCAGGGTCCGTGCAGAGAACAAGTATGGAGTCAGTGAACCACTCAACTCGTCAGAGATTGTTGCCCAGCACCAGTACAAACCCCCAGGTCCTCCAGGAAAGCCAGTGGCCTTCAACATCACCAGTGATGGTATGACCATTGGTTGGGAGGCCCCAGAATTTGATGGAGGATCCCCTATTTTGGGCTATCATGTTGAAAAGAAGGACAGGAACAGCCTCTTATGGCAGAAAGTAAACTCTACCATCATCTCGAACAAAGAGTACAGAATCATAGGACTTCTGGAGGGGCTGGAGTACTCTTTCAGAGTCTATGCAGAAAACAATGCTGGACTCAGCCCCATCAGTGAACAGAGCAAACATGCACTTGCTATCTCCCCTGTTGGTGAGCACACTTCATCTTTTATCTTTGTATATTCAGTAGGTAACATTAAGATATATAACATCTAGCTTTGTGTTTGACATACTTGATTTTTTTCAGGATATTTTTAAATCAAGCACTATCAATAAATTGCTTCTCCGTCTCATTAGATCCACCTGGCACCCCAGTCTGCATTGATGTCACCAGAGACTCAATCACGCTGCAGTGGGACATCCCCAAGAGGGATGGTGGCAGCAAAATTGTTGCCTACAGTGTGGAGCGGCGCCAAGGCAGAGGCAAATGGCTGAGGTGCAACTTCACTGATATTAGTGAAACCCAGTTCACTGTGACTGGTTTGTCCCCTGGAGACAGATACGAGTTCCGAGTCATGGCCAGGAATGCGGTGGGCACAGTCAGTCCACCATCAAACTCGTCTGGACACATTATGACTAAGGATGAGAGCAGTGAGTATTATCAATTTCCAAATGTATAGACAAATCACCATCAGCAGTGGGTGTCACATGTACACATCCCTCATTTGTTATTCCTCTTTGCATCTCTAGTTACTCCTGAGATTCAGTGGTCTCCAGACCAGGTGGTCACCCTGAGGGCTGGAGAGAACGTTAAGCTCAGCTGCAGTATCACTGGACGTCCTGTTCCACAGGTTGTCTGGTACAAAGATGGAAAAGAAATCGACAAGAGAACCATGGTTGATATTAACATCACCACTGGCATTGGCACCAGCAGTTTGTTCATTCGTGACGCTGACAGGAACCACCGTGGAATCTACACTATAGAGGCCAAGAACAGCTCTGGAACGAGGAAAGCTGATGTCAATGTCAGAGTGCAAGGTTAGTGTTTCTCTTGAAATTTGGGGCTTGCAAAAGCTTTAAGAACTTTACTGTAAATATGTTTTATAAGTCATGATAGTTTTTAATGTTTAGCGTCTTGTTTCCATCAGATACACCTGGACCAGTTGAGGGACCTATTCGTTTCACCGGCATCACAGCTGAGAAATGTACAGTGTGGTGGAACCCACCAGAGAATGACGGTTGTTCCGCTATCACCCACTATGTGGTAGAAAAAAGGGAGACGTCCAGGATCTCCTGGGCCATGGTCACCTCCAAGTGTGAAGCATGTTCTTACAATGCCACCAACCTCATCAAGGGCAATGAGTACCAGTTCAGAATCTCCGCTGTCAACAAGTTTGGAGTTGGCAAACCACTGGACTCTGATCCTGTCATCGCACAGATGCAATACAGTAAATAAAGTTAATCACATCATGTCTAACACACCCAACTAACCGTAAACCTAAATTTTGTGTATTGTACTTTATTACCAATAATGTCTTATATCTTCTCTCTCCTTCAGCTGTCCCAGACGCCCCAGGCACTCCAGATGCCACCCATATCACTGGAGACAGCATCACCGTGGGCTGGACCAGGCCAAGGTCAGATGGAGGCAACGAGATCAAGCACTACATCCTAGAGAGGAGAGAGAAGAAGAGCCTGCATTGGGTGAAGGTTTCCTCTAAGAGGCGCATCACAGAACTGAGGCACCGTGTCATCAACCTCACCGAAGGCAACGAGTACGAGTTCCGTGTCATGGCTGAAAATGGCGCTGGAATTGGACCAGCCAGCGGCACCTCCAGGCTCTTCAAGTGCAGAGAGCCAACCAGTGCTCCCAGTGCTCCCAGTGTGATCAAGGTAGGATTACAGGAACAGAAGCATCATTCATGTATTCGTAAATGTTAGCCTTAGCTAAAATTTGAATGGGTGCTGTTTCAGAAAACTCTGCATTAACCACAGTAACAATACAAATTAAGAGAAATTGGAGCAAGAAGAAAAATACATTAGAAATTATTAATTCTGCTGTTTTGTTCACATTCAGGCTATTGACTCTACCAAGTCCTCTGTCACCCTGGAATGGACCAAGCCAGTGTTCGATGGTGGCATGGAAATCATTGGCTACAACATTGATATGTGTAAGGCCAGTCTGGAAGAGTGGCACAGAGTCAACAGCCAGATTTGCATCCATACCAGGTACACTGCTAAGGGCCTGGTACCTGGAGAGCTCTATAAGTTCAGGGTCAGTGCTGTAAATGGATCAGGAGAAGGTGAAGCCTCAGAGATGCCTAACCCTGTTCAGGCTCTGGACAGACTCACATCCCCTGAGATTGACATTGATGCTAACTTCAAGCAAACTCACATCATAAAGAATGGCGGCATGGTCAAACTTCACATTGCCTTCCGTGGCAAACCAACACCTCTTGCTACCTGGTCTAAGGCAGACAGTGAGCTGCCTATTATGGCTGATGTCAACACCACAGATTCCTTCTCTACTCTGACCATTGAAAGTTGTACAAGGTATGAAGCCGGCAAATACACCCTGTCTCTGGAGAACAGCAGTGGGCGAAAGTCCATTACATTCACTGTCAAAGTGCTGGATACACCAGGACCTCCAGGGGCCATCACCTTTAAAGATGTTACCCAAGGAGCCTTGACAATGATGTGGGATGCCCCCAGCAATGATGGTGGATCCCGAATCCATCATTACATCATTGACAGACGTGAGGCCAGCCGCCTGGCCTGGCAGGAAGTCAGCACCAAGTGCTCTCGCCAGATGATCAGGGTAACTGGTCTGGATATTGGTGTGCCATATGTGTTCAGGGTGATTGCTGTTAACCAGTACGGCCAGGGAGAACCCTATGAGTCAACAGAGCCCCTCATTGCCACAGAAGAACCTGCACCACCAAAGAGACTCGATGTCGTAGACACCACAAACTCTACAGCCTCGCTGGTTTGGATGAAGCCTGATCATGATGGAGGCAGCCGCATCAGAGGCTACATTGTAGAATACAGAGCTAAAGGATCTGACCATTGGGTTGTTTATGGAGAGACCAAGTCTCAGAAAATGCTTGTGGAGGGTCTGACCGAGAACGCAGAATATGACTTCAGAGTCAAGGCCAAGAACGATGCTGGAATCAGCGAATCTCAGGGCACCTTTAGCTCTGTGGTCATTAAGGAGCCTTGCATTGAACCAACCGCTGACCTCAGCAGCATCACAAACCAGCTCATCACCTGTAAGATATCCAGCACCTTCACCATTGACATCCCCATCAGTGGTAGACCTGCACCAAAGGTCACCTGGAAACTGGAGGAGATGAAGCTGAAGGAGACTGACAGAATGTCCATTAAGACCTCAAAGGAGAGAACAACTCTGGTGGTGAAAGACAGCAAGAGGAGCGACAGTGGCAAATACTACCTGACCCTAGAGAATGCTGCCGGTGTGAAGACTTTCACAGTGACTGTTGTTGTTGTTGGCAGACCAAGTCCACCAACAGGCCCTGTGGAAATTTCTGGAGTTTCCTCAGAGTCCTGCACCCTGTCTTGGTCTGAGCCTGCGGATGATGGCGGCACTGACATTACCAACTACATTGTGGAAAAACGTGAGTCTGGCTCTGCCTCTTGGCAGGTGGTCAACTCCAGCGTAAAGAGAACCACCATCAAAGTGACTCATCTCACCAAGTATATGGAGTACACCTTCAGAGTGTGTGCTGAGAACAAGTTCGGAGTCAGCAAGTCCATTGAGTCTGCTGCGGTTGTAATTGAACATCCATTTGGTGAGTTCTGTTCAATGGGAACACAAAAATTTAAGAAAATTGTTTTGTATGGATGGATAATTTATGAAGTGTGTTTAGGACCATGTCAAACTAAGAATCCCCGTTCTCCACTTCATTTCACAGTTCCTCCAAGCCCTCCTGGTCGTCCAGATGTGGTATCTGTGTCTGCCAATGCCATCAGCATCAAATGGGATGTGCCCTATGCAGATGGTGGCAGTCAGGTGACTGGCTACTGGATTGAGAAGAAGGAGAGGAACACCATCCTATGGATGAGGGAAAACAAACTGCCTTGCCTGGAGTGCCATTATAAGGTGTCCAATCTGATTGAAGGCCTGGAGTACCAGTTTAGGGTATACGCCATGAACATCGCTGGACTCAGCAAGGCCAGCGAGGCCTCCAGACCTGTACTTGCACTCAATCCTGTTGGTGAGGGATACTTTTATGTCCTATCTACAGCATTCTTTATGTAGACTAATGTCTAAAGCTGTTACAACTGAATACTGCTCCTCTTCCTCCGCTAAAACCTCAATGAAAACTTAAATAGCATAAGAAACAGTGTGATAAGTATAAATAACTCTAAGATACGGTTTTTTGATAAAATCTTCCTCTCCTCACTCAGATCCTCCTGGTAAACCTGAGGTGACAGACATCAGCCGATCATCTGTGTCATTGTGCTGGACCGTGCCTTTCAATGATGGTGGCAGCAAGATAGTCGGTTATGTGGTGGAGAAGAAGGTCTACAGCACGGATGAGTGGGATGACAACCGCTGGCTCAAGTGTAACTACACCACCATCACTGAGAATTACTTCACTGTGACTAACCTGGGAGAGGGAGAGACCTATGAGTACCGTGTCATCGCCAAGAATGCTGCGGGTGTCCACAGTGCTCCTTCAGAATCCACAGGACCAATCACTTGCAAGGATGAATACTGTAAGTTAGCATTAATATTATTGTATGCTTTTATTTTCTGTTAAATTCTGATCTCATTGAAGCCCTTAAATAATTCCTTTTTGCTTATTCTTTACTGCAGCTCCTCCCAAAGCTGAGCTGGACAGCAAACTGGTGGGTGAGACAGTTATCGTCTCTGCCGGCGCTGACCTTGTCCTGGATGGCGCTGTAGGTGGTAAACCAGAGCCTACAGTGTATTGGTCCAAGGGCGACAAGATTTTGGAACTCGGAGAGAAATACTCTCTGACTTACACCGCCACGAGAGCTATGGCCGTTATCAAGAACTGCAGCAGATATGACACAGGAAGATACATCCTAACCGTTAAGAATGCCAGTGGAACCAAGACTGCCGCCGTCAATGTTAAAGTTCTAGGTGAGCAGCCAAGAAGTATAAACATAACTGTTAATTGAGACTGGGCTTAGAGTCTATCCCTTAGTTGACATTGACTGTCTGGACTTTAGCAGTGTAACAGTAGACAGGTGTGTCACGGAACTGTCTGATTGGTTTCCTTCTTTTAGACACTCCTGGAGCTCCAGCTGATAAGATCATAATCAGCAGAGTGACTGAAGAGAAATGCACAGTGTCCTGGAAGATACCTCTTGAGGATGGCGGGGACTCTGTCACCCATTATATTGTGGAACGTCGTGAGACCAGCCGCCTCAACTGGGTTATCATGGAGACTGAGTGCAAGACTCTGTCCTGCGTCAGCACCAGGCTGATCAAGAACAATGAGTACATCTTCAGAGTTAGAGGAGTCAACAAGTTTGGACCTGGAGTTCCTCTGGAGTCAGAGCCTGTCATTGCTAGGAATGCCTACAGTATGTCTAACTTTACATCTGTTATCCTTTTTAGTCGCTGGTGCAGCTGTACAATTCAGTATCTGTGACTCTTACATCTTCCATCTTTCCCCCAGCAATACCATCGCAGCCAGGAACACCTGAAGCTACAGCAGTGGGCAAAGAGCACGTCATCATTGAGTGGCTCAAGCCTGAAAGTGACGGAGGCAGTGAGATTAAAAACTACATCGTGGATAAACGAGAGAAGAGCAGCACCAGGTGGGAACAAAATCTGACGGACAAAATGGGTGGATTTAATTTCCAACTCTGATTTATTGATGCTTATCTATTTTTCATGGTATTTCCTCTCTGGATCAGATGGACTCGGGTGAACAGAACTTACACCATCTATGACACCCGTTTGAAGATCACAGGCCTGCTGGAGGGAAGCGAGTACCAGTTTAGAGTGACTGCCGTCAACGCTGCTGGGGACAGTCACCCAAGCGATGCCTCACCATACATCCTCTGCAAAGACCCCACATGTAAGAAATTAGTCTCTTCTTTCAAACCTTAACTGGTGATTTTCCATTCGAATGATGTTGGAGAAGAAGTATGATATATCTGTATTGATCTTCATCCTTTTTAGACACACCAGCTCCTCCATCAATGCCTCGCATCACTGACACTACAAAGCACAGCATCAGCATGACCTGGACCAGGCCTATGTATGATGGTGGGTCAGACGTCACCGGCTACGTGATGGAGATCCTAGAGGAGGGCTCCGAGCAGTGGTACCGTGCCACCACCAAGGCACTCAAGACCAATGAGTACGTGGCTGCAGGCCTGACAGCCAACAAGAAATATAGGTTCAGGGTTGCTGCCGTCAACAACAACGGCACCGGGGAGTTCAGTGAACCTAGTGCTGAAGTCGAGCCGCTGGAGAGAGTCGGTGAGTTACTGCCGATATCTATATTTCCTCAACATTTCTACATAATTTAATTTTTTTTTAAGTGATGAGGGCAATTTAGGGATACTGAGGTGAGATCATTTAAATGTTAAATTTTATTATCGCCGCAAACAATCTTTGGACACATTATGGTCTGATCCTGAAATAATCATCAATATGTACGTTCAAGTTTCAGAAGTTTCTTATTGTTAATTTAATGTACGCTGAATCTTATCACCCTGTGCTCAGAAATGCCTGACCTGGAACTGGCCGAAGATCTGAAGAAAACAGTCTGTCTGCGTGCTGGAGGAACCTTGCGTCTATTTGTGTCAGTTACTGGCCGGCCAACACCAGTGGTGGCCTGGAGAAAGACGGGCGTGGAGCTGCAGAGCCGCGGCTACATTGACACCACCAGCAGCTACACCTCGTTGATGGTGGAGAGGGTCAATCGCTATGACTCTGGAAAATATGTTGTGGAGGCAGAGAACCCATCTGGCAAGAAGACTGCCACCATTCTGGTTAAAGTGTATGGTACGTCAACCTACATCTCCACAGACACCAGTTGTGTAGGGGAAAAAATTGACTTCACTCTTCTTTACCTGGATTAATCAATTTAGAGGCATTCATTTGTCTCTTTTTAAAGACAACTCTAAACCAAGTTTTCTTTCCCACAGACACTCCTGGTCCTCCAGCTTCAGTGAAGGTCAAAGACTACACCAAGGAGTCTGTTGTGATCACCTGGGATGTTCCAAGCATTGATGGTGGTGCTCATGTCAGCAACTACATTGTTGAGAAGCGTGACGCCAACATGAAGTCATATAAGACAGTCACCACTGAATGTAGAAAGACCCTCTATAGGATCACTGGTCTGGAAGAGGGAGTCCACTACCACTTCAGAGTCCTGCCAGAGAACATCTACGGTGTGGGTGAGCCCTGCGAGACGACTGAAGCGTTGCTGGTGTGTGATGTGCCATCAGTACCTCAGAACCTCCAGATTGTTGATGTCACCAAGTCTTCTGTCACACTGCACTGGGAGAAGCCACTGTATGATGGCGGCAGCAGGCTGACGGGCTACAACATTGAGGCTTGCAAGGTCGGCTCAGACAGGTGGAGTGCCGTGGCTGCAGTCAAGGCTTCAGTTTCCCAGCACACCATCCAGTCCCTGATGGAGAATGACCAGTACCTGTTCAGAATCCAAGCCATCAACAGCAGAGGAGCCAGTGAGCCCATGGACACTGTCACTCCTGTCACAATCCATGAGATCAAAGGTAAGATAACCCCCAACACTTCCTCAACTACTAAAATAAACAAGTTTATTTCTGAAACCAAAGCACTGTAAACACATTACATCCTGCCTGTGTTTTCCAGTCATGCCTTCGATCGACTTGACCAGCATCCCTCAGAAGGTCATCCACGTGCATCGCGGCAGACCCATTGAGCTCAACATACCAATTAAGGCCAAACCAACTCCTGTGTGCTCATGGTTCTTTGGCGGCGTCAAGCTGAAGGACACCCTGGACCGCATCAAGATCGACAGCAATGGCAAATGCACACACCTTGTCATCCGTGAGACCACAATCAATGACACAGGAAACTACACACTGGAGGTGAAGAATGCTATCGGTGTGGCAACTGAGGTCATCAAGGTCATCATCCTTGGTAAGAAGTTTTTTTGCATACAAATTAGGTTATACTTAGACGAGACTTGTTCAACTGTATATTTTGTCAACCTTCACTATCTTGAATGCGTAAGAGTCAAGTGATTTATTAAACAAGTAAATTATATTCAAAGACTCCAACCAATCATCCTCTTGTGTCCTTCAAGACAAACCTGGCATTCCAGTCGGCCCAATGAAGATTGAGGAGGTCGACGGTGTGTCTGTAACAGTGAGCTGGGAACCTCCACAGAAGGATGGTGGTGCCAATGTCGGTGGCTACGTGGTGGAGCAACGTGACGCTCACCAACCAGGTTGGACCACGATCTCAGAGTCTGTGACCCGACCCTGCTTCAAGTTTACCAGACTCGTGGAGGGAACCGAGTATGTGTTCCGTGTGGCTGCCATGAACCGCTTTGGTGTAGGTGGCTTCCTGCAGTCTGAGGTGGTGGAGTGCAAGAGCGCCAAGAGTGAGTTTTCTTCCCATCAAAATTCTGGTCCTAATGTTGCTCTATATTTTTTCATTTTGTGTGTTTCTTTTGCAAACACTGTTAGGGTCTCCCCTCTTTCCTTTCGATTTCAGTTTGTCACTTTGCATGAACCAAAAACATGCTACATGTAACACCCTATTGGCAACTTAAAATACCATGACAACTTTTTCTGCCACTTTGAAAAGCCCTTTGCTGACAACCGATTAACAACTACCGCATACTACAACAGTACCTTATTGGCCACTTCACAACTGAATTGAAAGTTTTATTGGTAGAGCCACCTTCTAATCGAAGCAACTTTTTCCTAGCAACATAAAATTACAAAAGAAAAGTTGCCTTTACACAGCAGCACCATAACCATTTTGACACCTGCACTACGGGTGAGTGAGTGATAAAATTAAAGGTGTATGTGACTGATGCTATTATATAAATACAGTACTGTGAACAGATGAGGTTCATATTTTTGCAGAAGCCTTTGCCTGGTCCTTTTTCAAATCAAATCAATTTATTTATATGGCTCCAAATCATAACAAAGTTAGATCAAGGCTCTTCACACACAGAGCAGGTCTAGACCAAAACCCTTTATGGAGCTGTTAAAGAGACCAAACATATCCTCTGATTTTCCTGTATAGCCATCCCTGGACCTCCAAGCAGACCAGAGGTGCTTGATGTCACTCACGAAGGCATGACCCTGACCTGGCAACCGCCCGAGGATAATGGTGGCTCCACCATTGCTGGCTACATAATCGAACGTAAGGAGGCCCGTTCTGACAGGTGGATGAGGATCAATAAGAACCCCGTCACCATGACCAGGTATCGCTCCTCTGGGCTAATTGAGGGCCTGGAGTATGAATATCGCATTACTGCTATCAACTCAAGAGGAACCGGCAAACCTGGCGAGAGCTCCGCCATCACCGTTGCCATGGATCCCATTGGTACATGAAAAAACTGCTCTGTTGCTCTATTGACATTTAATTAACCTTCAATAATTCTCCCCAAACTGGATTTTGTGTTTTTACCTATTGTGTCTGTGATGTTAAACAGAACCCCCAGGTCCTCCTGTTCAGGCTAGAGTCACTGACACTACCAGGACTTCAGTCTCTCTAGCCTGGTTGCCACCTGCAGAGGAAGGTGGTGCTGTGATTACCGGTTACTTCATTGAGATGCAGAAGGTGGACCAGGTGGAATGGACTCGGTGCAACACCACACCCACCAAAATGTGCGAGTATACCCTCACCCACATGCCCCAGGGTGCTGAGTACAAGTTCAGAGTCATCGCCTGCAACGCTGGTGGTACTGGAGAGCCCGCTGAGATTCCTGGAGTGGTTAAAGTCCAGGAGATGCTTGGTAGGAGAACAGATTTCCAAAATTAAGACATATTTTTACAAATACAGAAGACACTTCTGATACATAAACTCATCTGTAATTTCACTTAGAAAAACATTGTACATGCCATCTCCAGGTTATCCCGACTATGAGCTTGATCTTAAATACGAGGAGGGCTATGTGGTGCGGCAGGGCGGAGTCATCCACCTGGCTGTGCCCATCAAGGGTAAACCCATCCCGACATGCAAGTGGACCAAGGATGGTCGTGATATCTCCCATCGGGCCATGATTTCCACCCATGATGACATCACTGAACTGGTCATCAAAGACGCACACAAAGATGACACTGGTACATACGACCTGGTGCTGGAGAACAAATGTGGCCGGAAGGCAGTATACATCAAGGTGAGTGAAACTGAATTAATAAAAGTATTCAATTAAAAAAATACAAGTAGGTGGAATGGTTCTGACTTACATTTCTGTCCCTCCAGGTGAAGGTAATCGGTCGCCCTGATGCCCCAGAAGGTCCTTTGGAGTTCGATGACATTCAAGCCAGATCAGTCCGGGTCAGCTGGAGGCCACCGTCAGATGATGGCGGCTCTGACATCTTGGGGTACATTGTGGAAAGACGAGAAGTTCCCAAGGCTGCCTGGTACACTGTGGATGCCCGCGTTACAGAGAACTCTCTGGTGGTAAAGGGCTTGAAGGAGAATGTGGAATATCACTTCAAGGTTTCTGCCGAGAACCAGTTTGGTGTCAGCAGATCTTTGAAGTCTGAAGAGTCTGTCACACCAAAGACACCACTTTGTGAGTATTGATACTTTAATTTACTCAGTAGGCACATTGGAAATACACCTTCAATACAATATATATTTCAATTTGTGATGTTGATCAGGGTTGTAAATACTGACTTCAATGTGCTTCACCTCCAGGTCCACCAGAACCACCCAGCAACCCACCAGAAATTATGGACGTTACCAAGTCCACAGTGTCTCTGTCCTGGGCTCGGCCTCGTGATGATGGTGGCTCTCGTGTCACAGGATACTATGTGGAAAGGAGGGAGGTGTCAACAGAGAAGTGGGTCCGCCACAACAAGACCCACATCACCACTACCATGTACAATGTCACTGGTCTCATCCCTGATGCAGAGTACATGTTCAGAGTGGTGGCTCAGAATGACATCGGGCAGAGTGAGCCTGGTCCTTGCTCAGAGTCCGTGGTTTGCAAAGAGCCATTTGGTGAGTCAATATCACCACGCCAGTTTCTGTAGGAATATTCTGGTGGAAATGGATAAAATAAACCAACAAGCAACATGAAACGTGCTTAGGCTTTGAGCCTTTGTCAATGTACATTTATTTTTGGACTGTGACTCCAAATGTCCTTTTGTTTGCTTCCTTATAGATAAACCCAGCCAACCAGGAGAGATTGACATCATCTCTGTCACCAAAGACAGCATCACCATCCACTGGCTCAGGCCAGAGCATGATGGAGGCAAGGAGATCCTGGGCTACTGGATTGAGTTCAGGCAAGCCGGGGAGAGCTCCTGGAAGAAGTGCAACAAAGAACGCTCTAAGGATCGTCAGTTCACTATGGGAGGCTTAATGGAGGCCACAGAGTATGAGTTCAGAGTCTTTGCTGAGAACGAGACAGGACTCAGCCGACCACGTCGCACACCAATGGGCATCAAGACCAAACTGAGTGGTAAGCTGCTGCACAATTCAGATCCCATCAAACAGACCAGAAAGATTAGTTGATTAAAATCTTCCAATCAGTGGATTTGCTTCTAAATTAAATCTCAGAGCCAATTTGTGATGTGATCTGGGTTGAATTAAACACGTTTCATTAGACAGTATGATCTCAAGTGTCATCTTCAGAAGGAAAATTATATCTGTATCTACCCATTTCACAGCGAATAGCAAAAAGCTTCATAAATGTAGAGTTTGATGAACCTTTGCTTTTTTTCTGTAGTTGGTGAGGCCCCAGCTTTGAAGGAAGAGATACAAGATGTGACTACCAAGCTTGGTGAGTCAGGAACTCTGACCTGTGGCATTATTGGTAGACCGCTGCCTGAGATCAAGTGGTACCGCTACGGCAAAGAACTGATCCAGAGCCGCAAGTACAAAATGAGCTCAGATGGCCGTAACCATTCCCTCAGCATACTGACAGAAGAGCAGGAAGACGAGGGTCTGTACACCTGCAGGGCCATCAATGAGGCAGGAGAGATTGAAACCAGTGGCAAACTGCGCCTGCAAGCTCCTCCTCAGTTCCACCCTGGCTTCCCACTTAAGGAGAAGTATTACGCCGGAGCTGGCACCAGCCTTCGTTTGCATGTTGTCTACATCGGGCGCCCCATCCCCCAGATCATGTGGTTCTATGGCAAGAAGCCTCTGAATCCATCAGAAAATGTGATCATTGAAAACACAGAAAGCTACACCCACCTGATGGTGAGGAACGTCCAGAGAAAGACCAACGCTGGCCGCTACAAGGTGCAGCTCAGCAACGTGTTTGGAACTGTTGACACTGTGCTACGTGTTGAAATCCAAGGTAAAGACAAAAACAGTCTACTTTTATGTCATAAAAAATTGAAGTTGAACACGAATAGTTGAACAAATTAATTTATTTTGTAGTGTCAGCCAAGGCACCAAACTGTTGTCTTCTGGTTTTTCCAGATAAACCATCCATCCCTGAAGGCCCTGTAGTTGTTGAGGCCCTGCTCAAGAGTTCAGTTGTAATCAGCTGGAAGGCTCCCAAAGACGATGGAGGCTCCATAATCACAAACTACATTGTGGAGAAGCGTGAGGCCAAAGAAGGTGAACAGTGGCATATGGTTTCCTCCTCCGTCTCTGGCACCACCTGTCGTGTCCCCAACCTGATTGAGAGTGCTGGCTACTACTTCAGAGTCTCTGCCCAGAACCAGTATGGAGTCAGCGAGTCTCTGGAGATCCCATCAGTGGTCATCATTAAGAGTCCATTTGGTAAGTCTATTCAGACTTGGCTTGCCATTTTTTGGTTATATTGTAAAATAACGTAAAAGATTCGTGGAGCACACCAGTAACATTCTGTTTGTTTCTCAGAAAAACCTGGCATCCCACAGCAGCCATTCATTATCAGTTCCACCAAGGACTCCTGTGTCGTCTGCTGGAAGCCTCCAAGCAGTGATGGTGGCGCCAAAATCACCAACTATTACTTGGAGAAACGTGAGAAGAAGCAGAACAAGTGGATGTCAGTAACCTCAAAGAAGATTGCGGAGACCAACTACGAGGTCACAGGCTTGATCGAGGCCTTCGAGTATGAGTTCCGTGTGAAGTGCGAGAACGCTGGTGGCGAGAGCGAATGGAGTGAGATCTCTGCGCCTATCATCCCCAAGTCCGACCAGTCTCCTCGTGCTCCTGCATTCAGGGAAGAGATCAGGGACATGACAGTCAAATACCAAGCCAATGCCACCTTTGTCACAAAGGTACTTTATTTTAAATTCATTGCATTTGCTTTGCCCGCAACCCGGAAACAGATAAGCGGTTGAAGATGAATTTGCTTTGAACATAGATGCATTTGGTGTCTGTGGATGTGAAAGCCTTTATATATGAGATAAAAGGACACAGGGTGAAATTAGAAGATTAAGTTTCACCTGATCATCAGCAGTAGTGTCCCCATTGACAATAAGATTAAATTTGTGTTCCTGCTATGATCCACTTCGAATGGGTGCTTAGACATTTATGGCACAGTGACCTTGTCAACATATTTTGAGATCTTTATCTAACCGGCTTATCTTTCCTATGACAAGGTGGTGGGACATCCAAAGCCTGTAGTCAAATGGTACCGCAGTGGAAAGGAAATCCTGGCGGATGGAACCAAGATCAAAGCCCAGGAGTTCAAGGGCGGCTACTACCAGTTGGTCATAACTGCAGCTGATGAGAATGACGCCACAGTTTACCAAGTCAGAGCCACCAACTCCTCAGGATCCATCTCTACAACAGCCAACTTGGATGTGGAAGGTAGTGAAATCATCTTGGGATTGCAAAATATTGTTAATCTATACTATACCCCAATGAGTGATGTCAACATTGGAAATAGAAACTTTGATAAATTTAACAGGGTCATTATCTCATTTTAATTGTAGTTCCTGCTAAGATCCACCTGCCCAAAGAGCTCCAGGGAATGGGGGCAGTCCATGCTGTTCATGGTGATCACATCACCATCAAGATCCCCATCTCTGGCAAGCCTGAGCCAGCAGTCACTTGGCAGAAGGGTCAGGAGATCCTCTCCAACTCTCCTTATCACCAAGTCATCACCACCAGGTCTTTTACCTCTTTGGTCTTCCACAAGGGAGTGCAGAGGAAGGACACTGGCTACTACATCATCACTGCAAAGAACAGGTTCGGAATGGACAAGCAAACCATTGAGGTGAACGTGGTTGACATACCTGAAGCTCCAAAGGGACTTGTGGTTAGTGACATTGCAAGGGACTCCATCACCCTGACCTGGGAGCCTCCTGCCAATGATGGCGGAAGCGACATCATTAGCTACATCGTTGAGAAGTGTCCCACTTCTGGTGACAGGTGGATCCGTGCTGGACAGACCACTGACTGCAGCATTACTATCATCAACATATTTGGAAAGACCAAATACCAGTTCCGTGTCCTTGCCGAGAACCAGTTTGGCCTCAGCGCGCCTTCTGAGCCAACTGAGCCCATCACTACAAAGGAGGACAAGTCCGTGATCAGGAACTATGATGAGGAAGTGGATGAAACCAGAGAGATCACCAAAGAGGAGGCTCTATTCTACAAGGTGAAGGAGCTGTCTTCCAAGTACATCATCTCTGAGGAGCTCGCTCGCTGCCAGTTTGGAGCAGTGCACCGTTGTGTGGAGATTGCGACCAAGAAGACCTTCATGGCCAAGTTTATCAAGGTCAAAGGAACTGACCGTGAGTTGGTTCTTAGGGAAATTGAGGCCCTCAACGTGGCAAGGCACAAGAACGTCATCTACCTGCATGAGTACTTTGAAAGCATGGAAGAGATTATCCTGATCTTTGAATTCATTTCTGGAGTTGACATCTTTGAGCGCCTTGGCACCAGCAACTTTGAGCTTACAGAGCAGGAGATTGTCCGTTACCTGAGGCAAGTCTGTTCTTCCCTCAAGTTCTTGCATAGCCACAACTTTGGTCACTTTGATATTCGCCCAGACAACATTGTCTACACCACAAGGAGAAGCACCATTATAAAGATTATCGAGATGGGCCAGGCTAGACTACTGGTGCCAGGAGAAAACATCAGAATGTTGTTCTCAGCTCCAGAGTACTATGCCCCTGAGGTCCATCGCCATGACCTAGTTACAACAGCCACTGACATGTGGTCCGTTGGTGTTATGGCCTATGTTCTGCTGAGTGGCCTTAACCCATTTGCAGCAGAATCCACTACAAAGATGATTGAGAACATCTCCAACTGTGAGTACATCTTTGACAGAGAAGCATTTAAGGACATCAGCCTGGAGGCTATGGACTTTGTGGACAGGCTTCTAGTCAAGGACAGGAAGCTCCGTATGACAGCCCATGAGGCTCTGGAGCACCCATGGCTAAGGATGAAGATTGAGCATATCAGCAACAAGACCATCAAGACCCTGAGGCACAGAAGGTACTACCAAACTCTGGTAAAGAGGGTCGATACTATTGTCTCAGCAGCCCGCATAGCGTATGGTGGTGCCTTCAAGAACCAGAGAGGATTGGCTGTGGGTAAAGTGAAGATTGGAACTGAGTACCACGGCCTCCGCGCTGGTCCAGTTATGCATGGCTATGCTGAGGAAGGTGGCCACGTCAGATTCACTTGTAGCATTGCCAACTACGACAAGAGTACCAATGTGTCATGGTACTTCGGAAACCGTCAACTACACCCAAGCCCCAAGTATGAGATCACTTACAGCAATGGTTTCGCCAGCATCTATGTGAAGGACGTTGAAGAAGGTGATGATGGTGTGTACAGATGCAAGGTGGTGAGTGACGATGGCGAGGACAGCGCTTATGGAGAGCTCTTTGTTGAGACGGTGAGGAGCATCAGAGAGTATTATATCAGCCGCTCCATCAGGAAACTGAGGAAGAGAGTTGAGACCAAAATCCTGAGAAGGCCACCAGAGTTCACTCTGCCGCTCTACAATCGTTCCGCCTATATTGGTGAAGATGTCCGCTTTGGTGTCACAATCACTGTGCACCCAGAGCCTCAAGTAACATGGCTGAAGAACGGAGAGAAAATCAAGCCAGGCGATGATGACAGCAAGTACACATTCACCAGCGATAAGGGTCTGTACCAGCTGATGATCCACAACCTGGATAGGAATGATGACGCTGAGTACACTGTCATGGCCCACAACAAGTTTGGAGAAGACAGCTGCAAGGCCCGTCTCACTGTAACACCTCATCCCGTGTTGGAGGAAACAATGAGGCCCATGTTCAAACGCCTGCTGGCTAACATTGACTGCATTGAAGGCCATAGTGTCCGTTTCGAACTCAGAGTCTCAGGAATCCCAACTCCTACGCTGAAATGGGAGAAGGATGGCAAACCACTACAGTTTGGTCCCAAGGTGGTCGTCATACAGGAGGATGTTGACCATCACATCCTGTACATCAGAGAGACTCTGCTTGAGGACGCTGGTGTGTACAAGGTTACTGCGACCAACTCCACCGGCTCTATAAGCTGCCAGGCTGCTCTGAAGGTCGACCGCCTGACCTACACCAGGAGAGAGTATAAGAGTGAGGAGGAGAAATACAGACATGTACAGAAACAAATTGAAAAGACAAACAAGATGGCACAGCAAATTGTTGCCACTGAGGAGAGTGTACCTTTCAACCCCACGGCCCAGGAGGCCCTCAAGTTCGCTGCTGAGATGTACAAGCCTGCTGTCAGTACCAAAAACGTTGAAGGTGAGTTTGACATCACAGTGGAGAAATCAGAGACCAAGAAGCTGGAGGAGGAGAGGAGGATCTTCATGCCATATGAAATCCCTGAGCCTTTAGTTCATGATCCCAGAGTCCTGGATGAAGACAAAGGCATCAAGCAGTTTGTACCCCTCTCTGACATGAAATGGTACAGAAAGCTGAGAGACCAGTATGAAATTTCAGAAAGGATGGAGAGGATTGTGCAGAAGAGGCAAAGACGCATCCGCCTATCCAGGTGGGAACAGTTCTATGTTGTGCCCCTACCACGAATCACTGACCAGTACAGGCCAAGATGGCGTATTCCAAAACTCAGTCTGGATGACCTGGAGACTGTCAGGCCTGCACGCCGCTCACCCTCTCCTGAATCTGAAGTCTCCTTCAGATCCAGAAGGAGATCTCTGGGAGACCTGAGTGACGAGGAGCTGCTGATGCCCGTGGATGACTACCTTTCCATGAGGAGAACAGAGGAGGAGAAAATTATGCTGGAGGATGAACTTGAGCTCGGCTTCTCTGCCTCACCAGCTGGCAGCCCTGTACGGGTTGAACGTCGTGCCATGGAACATGAAGAGAGGAGGAGGGAGGTTAGCCATGAAGCTGTGGAAATTTCAGAGACAAAGAAGAAACGGACTATTTCTCAGTTCACGAGGAGAAGAAGATCATTGTCTCCTACGTACATTGAGCTGATGCGTCCAGTCTCAGAGCTGATCAGACCGCCACGCTCCAGGCCTCCAGTGGAGGTAGAGGGAGAGATCGTAGAGAGGAGGTCTCCCACTCCAGAGAGGACCCGTCCTCGCTCTCCCAGCCCCGTTAGATCAGTTGAGAGGACATCTCGCTCCTCCTCGAGGTTTGAGCGGTCTGCCCGCTTTGACATCATGTCCCGCTATGAGGCCAAAAAGGCTGCTCTTAAGTCAGAAAGGAAGTATCAGGTGGTCAGCCAGACACCTTTCAGTCTTGACCACGCCCCCCGTGTGACTGTCAGGATGCGCTCTCACCGCATACCAATTGGCCAAGACACCAGATTCACTCTGAATATCCAAGCCAAACCAGAGGCCGAGGTCCAGTGGTTCCACAATGGAAACGCAATCTCTGAAAGCAGTGAGAAATATGTCTTCACTAATATGAGTGGAGTTTTGTCCATCACTATCCTTAATTGCCAGGAAGAGGACAGCGGAACATACCGCTGTGTGTGTTCCAACTCCAAGGGTGAGGCATCAGATTATGCCACTCTGGATATATCTGGTGGTGGCTACACTACCTTCTCCTCTCGTCGCAGGGATGAGGAAGTTCCAAAAGCATTTGTACCCGAAATAACTCAAATTGACCACTATCATACCTCCCTCTATAAAGCTGGCTATGCTTCCCAGACCCACTTCAAGGTGGAGGAGAGCAAGTCCAAACTAACTGAGACACATGAGGTTGTAACACGTGACAGATATGCTGCTTCCTCTGAGCGGTACTCCTCTGCTGAGCGGTACGACTCATCCATCAAGTATGCCACCGCCGAATACATGTCATCTGGTTCCTCCTACTCATCCGACAAATTTTCTTTAACTGGGAAGCAAGCCATTTCTGAGACTAAGCTGAAGTCATCCACTGTTACTGTAGCTGAGGATGTGTCCGTCCACAAGGCAAAGCCTTCTCTTCCAGCCAGAATCCTCACCAAGCCCCAGTCTGTGACTGTCGCAGAGGGAGCGACGGCAAGATTCTCCTGCGATATTGATGGGGAACCTGCGCCCACCGTAACATGGATCCACGAAGGTAGAACTATTGTCTCAGCTCACCATGTCCAGGTCACCACGACTCAGTACAAGTCCAGCCTGGAGATCTCTTCTGTGGCGTTCTCTCATGAAGGCAGTTACACAGTGGTTGTAGAGAACTCAGCAGGCAGACAGGAGGCGCACTTCACATTAACCATCCGCAGAGCAGTTCACAAAGAAGAGGTCAAAGCTGTTAAATCCGCAGAGCCATCTGTAAAGTCACCAGAGCCCTCAGTCACATCACCTGCTCCCTCCGTAACCTCCCCTGTCCCCAGTGTAAAGTCACCGGAACCCAGCATCAAATCCCCTGAGCCTTCCATTAAATCACCAGCTCCAAGTGTGAAGTCTCCTGAACCAAGTGTGAAGTCTCCAACACCAAGTGTGAAGTCTCCTGAACCAAGTGTGAAGTCTCCAACGCCAAGTGTGAAATCTCCTGAACCAGAGGGAGTTAAATCTCCAAGGAGCTTGAAGTCTCCTGAGCCAGCCTCGCCAGCCCCCAGCTTGAAATCACCAACTCCAAGTGTCAAATCTCCCGAGCCTGAAGGAGTTAAGTCTCCTCGTGGTATCAAATCTCCAGAACCCAGACTCAAATCACCACCACTAGTTAAGTCACCAGAGCCAGAAGGAGTTAAGTCTCCTCGAGGTGTCAAGTCTCCTGAACCTGCAGGGCTCAAAACACCAAAAGGTGTGAAGTCCCCAGAACCAGTCGGAATCAAAACACCAAAAGGCATCAGGTCCCCAGAACCATCAGGCATCAAATCACCCAGGGCTTTAAAGTCCCCTGAGCCAGAGGGAGTCAGATCACATCCAAGGATTAAGTCTCCTCCACCCATTATGTCCCCTAAGAGGGTTGTATCTCCTCCCACTGTCAAATCCCCAATCCCAAAACCTCCCAAGGTCCTGAGCCAACTAACAGCTGAGGCCCATGAGGGCTCAGTGAGGATGTCCTGCGTCTGTGAGAGCAGCGTCAGGGAGGTGGTGTGGTACGTCAATGGGAGGAGGCTTTCACAGAGCAGCCACTTTGAGATGCACTACTCCGAGGGCTCCTGCAGCCTGGTGATCCACGATCTGGTGGACAGAGATCAGGGAGAGTACACCTGCGAGATGACATCAGAGGGAGGAGTATCTAAATCCTCCTTCTCCTTCACCGGACAAGTGTTCCAGTCCATACGGATGAAGATCTCAGCCTACCATGAGCAGCAGTTGGCACTCAAAGGTGAGCAGCTTCCTCAGGCATCCAATAAGGTTTGATTTATATTTAGTTGTGATGAAGACTATAATATTTATTGTAACGTTAACCCTCAACAGGATCCGCGGTGATGAGTCAAAAGGAGTCGATGTTGTCCAAGAGCTCATCCATGATGATGAAGAAAGAAATCCACACAATGGAGGAGTCATCCTCCATTTCTTCCTCTGCCCAGCAAGCAATGACGTCGTCCATGATGGAGTCCAGTTCCTTCAGCAGCATGGCAGCTGAGTTGAAGTTTGAGACCATGTCCATGTCCAGTATGTCATCAATGGCATCTGAGACGTACGCAATGAGCTCCAGCAGCCTCTCTGAGATGACCTCCCACATGGAGGGATCCTCCTTCAGAGCTATTGGTGAGACATCACTCTGAACTTAAACCTCTGTACCTCCAAGTCTTTGGAGTTTGTGTCCTAACTTGGTCATTAAATTGGTTTCTTTTTGTACTTCAGATTTGATTTTCTCCACATTCTGCAGTGAATGTCATGTTTGTGAACATTTGATTACAAACAAAACAAACCTACTAGGCTCTAATGTTTTTGCACTTTGGTCTTCAGGTTCAGGTTCTGCTCCCAGGATCGAGGCTCTGCCGGAGGACATCAGCATCGAGCCAGGCAAAGTCCTGACAGTCGCTTGTGCTTTCTCCGGTGATGCCAAACACATTGAGTGGTCCCGCAGCGGTAGAACCATCCAGGTGACAGCTGGCGGGCGCTTCCACATAGAGACAACAGAGGACCTGACCACACTCATCATCACCGGGGTGAAGGAAGAGGACGCTGGAACCTACACCCTCAAACTGTCCAACGAGCTTGGATCAGATACAGCGACTGTTCACATTAGCATTCGATCAGTGTAAAAAAGAAAAAAAGAAAAAAAATCCAACCGCTCCCTTTTCCCTTCTTCCATGCCTTTTTATTTATTAATTGAGCAAATTAATCTACTTGATAAAGATCTGGATTTCTCTTCTTGTAAATATGAACTATTTTTGTACCAATCTTGACATTAATTTATGCCAAACTAGACTAAAGTCTAAAGTTGTTATAAAATGTGCCATATTGGACAATTATGACTTAGGATTTTTATCCGTTTTTCTGTGACATGTACATAATGTATATAGCCGAAGTTAACGGTTATGGGGAATGTATGCAATGTTATTTATGACAATAATATGAACTGAAACTAAATGAAACTAAATGTAGTTTAACAGGAGAAAGTTTCAGCAGGAACGAATACCCTGTTAAACTGAGAAACTAAACTCTGTGCCTCAACAATAAGTTGAAGTCTTTAAGATTGCCTCAACAGGTAGAGAGGCTCCCTGTTGATGTTAACTCAATCAGAGACAAAACTATGAACGCACTGCTGGAGAGAGAGCAGCGCTGATACAATCTACCAAGAGTGTGAGATCCTGAGTGCTGTTTGCATTTACCCTCATGTAAGCAGGACGACTGGACCTCACACCCTGACTGATTATGTCATACCGCCATTTTGATGACATGCTCACAGTGCGAGCGGCCTGCACTGCATGAGCACAAAGGTTTCTTTTTTTGTTTTGTGCTCTGCTTCTGGCAAACGACCACTCGCTCGGCTCCTCAGTCGTACCATCAACCTGGCCAATCACGTGAAGCAGGAGTCCACGCTGTGCTCGTTTGCAGAGGCAGAGTTGTCTCTTGGAGGTCTGCAGTGTGTTTGTGTGTTAGATTTTAGAAGTTCACCTGTCAGTCAAGCTGGGCACCACGAAGAAGATCTACCGCAGCTCAAAACCAACAGCTGCTGCACTCACTCAGGACAAACTGAAGGTTGTGTGTCGCCCTGCACTTTGGTTGGATTGAAGTTAGATTTGTAGAGTAGATCATTTTTGCAGCCTCCTTGGGTTTTTCTCCAATTATTGATTTAATAAAGCGTGATAATCAGCACTACAGGACGTCTCTCTCGTGGGTTTTTTTGGTGTCCATTTTAGGATGATTCTGTTGTTAAAGGAAATCACAGATTCAAAGTTTACAGAAATTTTCAACACATCCCTGTTTTTCTTAATTAACTTTATATTTAGGGTTAAATATCTTAATATAAACACACAAACATTGCACTATTTATTTACCAGACATCTCCCAGTTAAACAAAACTCAGTGTCACTGCACACTTTACAATGACAAGTGTGTTGTTTAACAGCAGGGAAAGATGCAGCGATACTGCGAAGCTGGCTTTACATTGACTTAAATGATATGCAGATCAAACAGGATAACACTTATACACACAAATATATTTACTGTTCACACCTTCAGCACAGATAAATGCAGTTTGTCCCTCTGGCCTCTGGGTGTCAGTGTGACCTTTCAGACCAGAACTCAGAAGGTTCTGAGATGACTGGATTCATTAGATCTGGACTCAATGTCAGACTGCATTCTTTCAATAACATTAATATTTAAAAGTCATCTAATGATGTCTGACAGTAGAATACTGATTTGGCCAATGTGTTGGTTGTCTCTTTTTTTTTTTTTTTGAGCCAGTTTCACTTACGTGTCACTGAAAGAGGCCCCGCCCTCAATTTTACATCACATTGGTTCACGTGATCAAATGTAAACAGGTGAGTTGTATAAAACCTCCTGTACAGTCATAATGAAACTGGAAATGATCCCCAGGGACCAGAACTGTTGTTGACTCTTTGGAGCCAGACTCTAGTGGTCATTAGAGGAACTGCAGGGTTTAGCTTCATGTTTCAGATATATTGATATCTAATCCTGATAATCCTGCTGCACAAACTTCATTGTTAAATTATTTTACTCTTCAGCCTCAAAATGCACAAAATTAGACTAATTTTGCTGCAAAACATTATGAGGAGAAGAAGTGTCACTATGTGTCACTTTGTTAGTGTCGTTTTATAAACAGTAAAATAACTGTTCATCTCAGGTCACATGAAAAAGATTGTTTTTGTGTTTTAAAGGTCCACTGAGTCAAACAGTCTAATATTTAAAAATAGAGTCAAACATATTTTTGGGCTTAGTGGCCTTTAAGGTTTTAGTGGAGACCTGAGGGACAATTTAGTATCATAGAACTACAGGGAGTCTGATATGAGAGGGGACAAAGACATTCAGAGAAAAACTATAAATTCAATTCTAAAAGATACAGGAAGTTAAGCCGACCATCACTCACTTCAGTTCCTGCTGAAATGCTGGCAGCAGCACAGCAGACAGTCTGTAGATCTGAAACAGAAAAAAGTCTAAATGACACAGATTTCTGACTTGTGGTTTCTAACAAAAATCATCAAAGATGGAGGATGAGAATGGATAAACACACAGAAGGAAAGCAGCAGAGCTCCAGTCAGAGAGTCAGACTGATCCAGATCTGAACTAACTTGGTTCATCGGTTTATCAGTAAGCACGTTTACAGACACCTAAAAAAATCTAATTATTGCCTTAGTCCGACCAAAACTGGACTTTTAAAGAACATGTAAACATGTTAGCTCGACTGAAATCAAACTTAAAATTGTCGGACTAACATACCCAGATAATGTGACTGAAAGTCGATCTACTGCTGCATGTATACGGACAGTCGGACTTGAGCTGGAAGAGGTGATCTGCGCATGTGCTAAAGTTTCGCGCTAAGTTATGACCCGGAGGTCGAACGGCATTTAAAACGTAAACGCAAACGTAGGAGGTCAGACAAAAGCCGGCTAACTGCTAAAGCATCGAACATGACAGAGTCTGCAGCTAAAGCTCATTTTTGGACGGATAGAGAGGCTAACTTTCTAGTTCACCGGTCTTTGTTTCTTTTCACCTTTGTTGTGGTCTGTGACGTCACAGGTCAAACGGAAGTGGCCCATTACCCACAAGCCCAAAGAGTGCATATCGCCACCTATCGTAGCAGAGGCGACATGATTTCAACAAATAAATCGATTTCACTCTGGTGCATGTAAACGTGCTCACTGAAGTCAGTTTCAGATCGGATAGATCAGCTGATTCTGTTTATGGAGGAAACAGGATGAACCATCAGAGAGCAACTGATGGAGGAGGAGACTCTTCCTGTGGACAAAAGAGGGTTTATTTACATTCATGTAGACAACAGCAATAATGGTTTATCAGGTTTATGCATCTTCAATATGCTAAAGCTGTAAACATTTGATTTGTTAAAAGGAGGAAGAATTTAAACCTGCGATTTGAAGTAACATTCGTTTGACTCGACCTGAAAAGTATGAAAGAGAAGGAACAAAGTTGGTTTTCATTTATTCATACAGGTTTTTAGTAAAAATCAGAATTACAATAATCTGAGAACAACTTTGCCCAAAGAGAAAATTTCCTCTTAAACCATTTATGTCTGTGATATTGATATTTTAAGCCCGGTCCGTCACTGAAGGCCAGATTAGGCCCCATTAGAAGAAGGCGCCTCCTCTGAGAAATAAAAGTGTATTTTTGTTTGACTTTGATCCCAGATATAGACAAAAGTCAATTAATCCTGGTGTGTTTTTATAACTTGTTTGTTGTTCTGCTGTAAAAAAAAAAAAAAAAAGTATTTGAGCCTATTTGTCATTTAGTGAGTGAAACTAAGCAGTTGACTGTCAGATGGATCTGAGAAGCAGACATCTGACTCCATGTTGAGTTCGACTGCTGCAGCACTGACCAGGCCCTGGTTGCTAAGCAACTGTTGTTCAGCATTGTGTTATGGTTATGTTGTGTTTATCAAGCAACAAAATGCGGCATTGCTGCTTATGACTGTGACCTCAGCACTGAGACCTTCACTCCATCTCAAGATGTCCAAATATCTTTCTGAGGCTGCACAAGTTAGTGTGTCAGCGTGTTAGTGTTCATTCATTAATTCATCTTCAAACACTTTATCCGTTTCCAGGTCACAGGGGGTGCTGGAGCCACTCCCAGCTCACACTGGGCGAGGGCAGGATACACCCTGGACAGGTGGGCAGTCCATCGCAGGGCGTGTGTTAGTGTGTTGATGATTAATGAGTCTTTATAATCAATGTAATTATTTTATACTGAGTATTTATGAGGAAAAAATTAAGAAGTGATTTCCCTCACTTCTTCTACGTGGAGGACAGCTCAATCAGCTCAATTAAAGGACGCTTCCTGACACTGAAGTCGTGTTAATTACTTCACTGCTAAAATTAAAATGTGCCAACAGTAATAAAAATCATTGAAATGCTTTGGTGAGGTTCTGCCTTTTTAGAAACCTGGCTATCTGGGGAAATGACTTTCTGTATCCAATGTCATAATTTAATGCTGTTCCCTCCTGTTGGAAGAACAGGAGTGAACAGGGTTGGAGGAGGTGTTTCAATTTATTTACAAAACTATTTTAACTTCACTGAAAGAAATGAGCTCAGCCTGTATTTTGCTGAGATTGAAGAACTGTTTATAAAAACACTGCATTGTTTATCATTTGATTAGAAGTATTATAATTGGACGTCTGACTACCTGACTCTGATATAGGTGCTTTTGTAGATGCCCTCTACTGCTCCTTGGAAAGGATATTCAGAGAAGGGAAAATGTGTATTTAATATTCCTATACTACCTTCTTAAAGATGAGTTGTCATCTGCTGCTGATTATCTTAATGTAGTATCTTTGACCTTTTTATCCTTTATACTTTTTATCGGGGCTGAAACTGGCAGAAAACCTAAATATTCCTCACAAGAGACTAGAGCTGGGCGGTATTACCAAAATTCTATATCACGGTATTTTTCAGAATTACTCCGGTTTCACGGTATTTGACGGTATTTTTTTTTTCATGCATGATTCAGTTTTGACCACATTTTCCACTGATTGACAGAAGATTTACTGCATATTTATGGTGACAGATTAGTGCCAAGAAGCACTGGCGCATTAAAACATACATTCGGGCGTATTATATTATTTCACACATGTAGATATTAACTGCAAGCGCGCACTCAGTGGAAACTGCTCCCCAAACAAGGAAAATGTGACCAGCGCACCAAACAACCACTCAAAAATCACCCCACCCTTTCGAAGTTTTTTTCTGCTCTCTCGCTCAGAACTTTTGGCACAATGAAGGGAGGGAACCGGGGGGGGGGGGGTCGGTACTGGCTCTGCTGTGATTGGTCGTTTCTGAAGAGCGAGATTTGATTGACACCCCTCCTCTACAGAAGACAACAGCGTCTGGGCAGATGTTCCTTCAGGTAAGAAACCCCTGGCTGAATTTGGGCATTTGTGATGAAAGAAAAAGGTGGCTTGTGTAAAATTTCATATAAGTATGCTAGCTACACTTAACATTATGGACTAACTAATAACGTCATAGACTGTACAAAGACTAATGTTGATGCTTATCTACACCAACACATTTCTCAGAAACATATGAAATTTCACACAAGCCACTGTTTTCGTTCATCACAAATGCCCGAATTCAGCCACGGGTTTCTTACCTGAAGGAACATCTGCCCGGACGCTGTTGTCTTCTTCGTTTCAGCAGACTTCTGTGTCTGACAGGAAGGGTGTCAATCAAATCTCGCTCTTCAGAAACGACCAATCACAGCAGAGCCAGTACCGACCCTGGTTTCCTCCCCCACTGTGTCGAAAGTTTCGAGTGAGAGAGGAGAAATTCACTTTGAGAGAGCGGGGTGATTTTTGAGTGGTTGTTTGGTGTGCTGGTCACATATTCCTCTTTGCTCAGCACTTTTTCCTCGCTCGGGGAGCAGTTTCCTCTGAGCGCGCGCTCGCAGTTAATATCTACACGTGTGAAATAATACAATACGTCCAAATGTATGTTTTATCGCGCGAGTGCCTTTTGGCACTAATGTTCAGAGCTTCCTCTGTCTATGTCCACCACGCTCAGCAACTCCACTATTATTTCTGCTCTGTTCAATGCGTGTTTAGCGGCGCAGCAATGAAAAGGGTGCCCTGTGAAAAAATTTACCAGCACGCTGCGTTCCGGACATGTTTAGGCTATTTAAACCAGTGTTGCCAGTATATGAAAATTTCATATAACAAATATAAAAACCGGTTTTCGGTACGAACCGGTATACTGCCCAGCACTACAAGAGACTGAAAAATACCACACGTGTTCTAAAACAGAATACTGAATCTTCGGAGTAAATGATCAATGAGGTTTCTTGGGAAGACTTCACTAACACATCAATTTAACACATTAAGCACACAAAGCAACACAGACGGGAGGAGGCGGCTCGGAGTTTTATCCCCTTCCACAGTTAGAACCACTAAAGCTCAGTTATTACTCAAAATATTCAACCAAAGTAGAACAGCCCGTATCAAACTAATTCTGGTACTTTAAGATAATCAGTTATCACTTTAACAGCTGGTCTTATTTCGTTCAGAGTGAAAAAGACAGATTACAGATGGCAGGTCGAAGCTAACGGCTGTTAGCAGCTGCTAACGGTAGCGTCGGTAATCTTTGCTAATGCTCGTGCTAACGGCATTAGCATTAGCAAAGATTACCGTCACATTTTTCACCACATTTTCACATGATTCCTTCAGACCTGTTAGCGGACTCACCGGGACGCTGGTTCCGGCAGCAGCAGGACTCTGGCGGGTCAGGAACTCTGTTTGGGTCGAAGAATCCGTTTTCTGGTTTTTACTCTCCCGCTCCTTCAGCCTCACTTCCGCACGGACAGGACGAGCGCGCGCTGCAGATCAGGTGACCTCATACGTCAGTTAAATCGGTGAACTATAACATGAAACATTCATTTATTTTTTATTTATTTTTAACTTGTTTTATTATTTTTTTAATTTATTTTAATTTATTCATGATTATTGTTCACGTCATCAACCTGCAGATCGATCTTCTTTTTTCATCTGCTTTAAGGGTTCTCAGTCAGAAACGGTCAATGACAGGACTCTGTATTTTATTGTATAATGTTTACTTCAGTCTTTGTGCTAATTAATAAATACATACTAAAATAACAATGAAAAGCAAAATGGCCGGCAGACCAGCAGCTCACAGACTGATGCTGACGTCATGGAGGGTTTGACAGTTGGACACATCTTGCTTTAATGTTCCCTTCTGTGAAAAAGAAAGATAAACACCGCTCACAACAACCTGCCTTATTTCTAAATATTTGAAATACAGCAGCTTAATTTTTCAATTAAAACTCACCAGAGGTTTTAGTTAACGGTTGGATGCAGGTTTTTTAAAATTTATCCACAATTCTCAGGCAAACTCTCCAGTTTAAGGAGGAAAAACGGACAGTTGATGGAGGTGGAGGAAGCACTTCCTGTGGTCTGAAGAGATTAATAATCTGAGTGCTTCTTCCTCCACTGGTGGTAAGAACAGAGACCAAACCAGAGCTAAAAGACAGAACAGTGGACCCCCCCCCCCCCCCCCCCCCCAAAAGCTGCACTGAGCCACATCCAGACTTAAAGTCCCTGCAGCGTCTTCACTCAGTGTGATGACACGTTTGGATGCTCCACTTGATGCTGTCATTTACTGTCACCCACAGCAGCCTCACAATGGCCTACATACGATTTCACAGAAGAGATTTCTCACAGTAATGGCTGCCAGGTGTAATGGCAAGCAGGCATCAGTGACGAGACGTGACATCAGCGGGGGATATGAAGAAATGTCTCTACACAACAGTCGACAAAGAGAACACAAAGAGCTGAGGCTAATTACAGCCGCTGTCAGCAGGCTTCATTAGAGATGCAGCTCAACTAACGGAGGGCTGTTCCTTCTGTCGCCTCACAACATCGCTGCTGAGCATTATTTATCGACCAGCAAAACACACATACACATTTGTGAAGCAAATGATAGTTGAAAGTAGTAGTAATGATAATTCTGTGAAACTGAGATGACTAAAAAGAGAATAAAAACCACATTCTAGACTTTATATTTATATTTCAGATTTAAATTTCACTAATTTAATCTGCTCAGAACTGAGCTTCTGTATCAAACAAAAGATCAGGGGACTGAAGGAACAAAGCTGCTGCCAGATGTTGAGAACAAATAGTGACATGGTCCACAGAGAGAGGACATCCTGCTGTTGTCACAGAAAACCGACACATACATGAATACTGCAGCCGGCCGCTGTGAGCTCCCCGTTCAGCTCAGGGCTATAAATAGGAAAAGGTTGGCCCAAATACTGAAACAGGCTTTCCCGCGGCCTGCAGCTTTGGATGGAGAGACGCTGCTGTCTGTGATTTAATGATGAGAACTAACACGACGGGTCCTGTTCATTAGTGCTGACAGCAGCCGGCACAACAACACTGGAGAATGAATATGTTAATGAGCGCTAAGAGTTCAGATACAAGGCTGTTATAATCAATGTCACGAGGTTAAAGTGAAGAAACGGTGAAATTCACTGAGTTAATCTGATAAAAGTGATGCAGTAATTACACAGATGAGCTCCTAATGAGACAGAGTCACTTCACATGAATAAAACCATTATCAGCAATTTAAAAAGCACAATTGGACAAAGACATAAACAGTCAGTTTCATCACAGGCAGCTCTGAGGGAGGATTCTGCCTCGTCGGCACCTTTTCACTATCGGCTGTCTACGAACTCACCTGTAGGAACGTCAGCAGGTCAGCTGACAGGAACAACCATGTTGTTGTTATCCTAACCATGACAACAAACACTCTCCTCTCAGGGATGATGTCATCCGAAACTTTCCTTTTCCCTGTTGGAGTTTTAAAGTCTCCAACTGGAACCACAAACAACCAGACTGGACTTAAACCAGTTGATGAGTTTGTTGGATTAAAATGTTGACTCTCAGGATGTTTATTTAAACATTAGAATATTTCTCTAAAACCAGACCATCAAATAATAAATAGCCTAATTTCACGATTAAATAGAACAAATAGATTAAAAATGAATTAATCAGGATTACTCAGAAAGATATAAATAAAATAATAGGGCTCATTCTGAGTGTAAAAAAATATACAGAACTCAAAAGGAAGAAAAAGAGCTGTGTCAACTTAAAATGTCTTCGTTGGAGATGAATGAAGATGATTCTCATCTTGTTTTATCTAATTTTATCTGCAGCTGCAGACGTCTTTGACAGATGAGTAAATATTAAGTGACGGTCAAAGACAGAAATGCGATCAGTCTGCAGGTTTGTCACAGAGACTTTGCCTGAGATTTTCATTGGATATCACACCCCTGCCTTACACCAGTAGCTGCTCCTTTTACATCTGCAGATTTAAGGTGGAATTACTGAGACATTTGATTTTGGTCTTTATTTAAATAGGAGAAAAACTGTTCACCAACTTTATGAAAGTAAAATACAAAACTACAGACACATGAGGGTCAGAACCAACAGCAGACAAGTCTGTAGCACCTCCTCCTCCTCCTCCTCCTCACTCTTCTTCAGAACATTATTGTCTGTTTGTTAACAGAACAGGACTCAGTCAGGACCAAGAGAAGAATCTACATCCTGTCACAAATCATCCTTTAACACCTTAGATGTCCTCTCTTAATCTCTCTCCCTGAGCCTGAGTCACAGTCCCTGCTCCTAGTCCTGGTCTTGGTCTACAGGAGTGTGGATTTTCCTGCTCAGTAAAGGTCAGTGTCGCTGTAAATGTCATAAAAGATCAACTTTGGTTTAACTTCTTCTTCTGCTCTGTTGATTTGTACCAACGACAAGACCTCCAAGGACCCAGACCCAGGTCTGGAAACCCGCCTTAAAATGAGATCAGCAACAAAGCTGAGTCTGTCAGGTGGGCTGTCCTGGGCGGTGGACCAGGTAGATCCGGTCTCACCCCTTGAGCTTCACCCCTTGGACTGAGGTCTGGGATCTGATCTTGTCTGAGGTCTGGGCGTCTTTGGTGATGCGGCGCCCTGCGGAGCATCCGGGCAGGAGAACGCACACAAAGATCTGAGTCCTGGTCACATCAGTCTGTGTTCCCGGAGTGTGTGTGCGTTCTCCCTGTGTCACGCTGAGCCCAGACTGTCGAAACCGCAGAACTTCCAACGTTTCTCCAGGGTGGCGCCGACGCCGCTCAGCTCCTGCCTGAACATGCTGGGCAGACGGACCATGAGACGCTCCAGCTCGCCCGCCGACACCTGACGAGGACGAGAGCAGATACCACCTTTTACTTCAGCTCAGTGGGCGGAGTCAAACACTGTCTTCCTGTTCCTGGTGTTACGTCACATGACTTAATGAAACAGCCTGACCAACAAAGACTTAATTAAGAGTTTATTTAAAAGAACTCGACTTTTGTAGTAATTGTTGTCGTTGGCATATTTCATTTCTCTATGCTGTTCGTTAGCCTTTAACTGGCAGTGGCTGGCACAGTGTTAGGTGTCTTTAAACCCGCCCCTCACCCACACAGGGTGACATAATTGATTCCTGAGATTTGTGAACCACTTTTTATGAGACTGTGATTGACGATGATTTGCTGTTGAGCAGGTTGGACTCTGAGGTACCTTTGAGTCCAGTCTCTGGATGTAGGACCACAGGTACTCCAGGTTGGCTCCAAACGGATGAACGTGGAGGAAGGTTGATATGATGCCTGCAGACAGGAAGAATGACACTGAAGGACACCAGTAAATATTTCCTTGACTTACGTGGCCAAACATGTTTTTAACAGAATTCACTCTAGAAAACTAAAACCCTCAAAGACCGAGCTGATTCACATCAGTCCTGAATCCGACCAGGACACCAGGAGCAGACTGGTGTAGTTGTAGTGAACCACATGATGGGAAGTGAATGGCAGTCTGCGATCAAACACGAGTCTCTTAGAGAAACAACCATCAGATTTATAATTACCCAGAAGCAGAGCCTCTTTTTCTGATGCCACGCCCCCTCTCATGATGACATCACTCCTCCTCTCTCTGCTGTGATATGATGAAGGAACACACCCATTGACCCCCTGTGAACACACACACACACACACACATTAAACAAATAATATTTGACTCGACTTTTATGTCAAACACACACACATTGTGTGTGATGATGATGATGATGAAGAGAAAAACTGCAGGTCGGCTCAATAAAGGTGGTTTTATTCATTAGTGATGTCACTGATGTCTCATCTGTTCAGACCGTGTTGTTTCTTACTTTGTCATGTAGTTCACCGTTGGTCCCTTCAAGAGACTCCCCGGGACTGGACAGCAGCTGGAGACAGAGACAGAGACAGATTGGCTGTGACATCACCCAGCAGAGCCAATAGGAGCGTCCGATGTAGAGACGTGACTCTAGACGTCACTATCAAAGATGGAGGATGAGAATGGACGGATAAACACACAGAAGGAGTCAGAGAGTCAGACTGATCCAGATCTGATCAGTTTATCACTGAAGTCAGATCAGCTGATTCTGTTTAAGGAGGGAAAACTGGAGAGTCCTGGACATGCAGACAGGAAGGAAGCGCCAGCTGTGATGGACGTATCACATCCTGATCCCGAGGACTCTGACTGTTTCTGAAGACATCAATCTGGCTGAAACCAGCAGACAGCTGCTAGAAATCCACAGCTGGTCTGCTCTCATTACACTGAGCTCGCTCACCTGCTTCCACTCAGCAGCGTCTGGCCACAGATTTAATAGTCATGGGTCATTTTTTATTGAAACACAAACCCTCTGATTCACAGTTTATGACTTTAAAGGTCCAAACACTCTGAGATTTAAAGATGTAATTGTCCACACAGCTTTGTTGGAGAGGGGGAGGTTAAAGGTCCACACGGTCTAAAGGGTCAGGACCATGAGGACCACGGGGAACACAAACTTATCAACAAACAGGTCAGTGTGAAATGTTGTGAAGTTTTTCTTGTCAGAGCAAACTGGCCTTAATCTTCCTGCTCTTTTTGAGGTCACTGTTTCCTTTCTGAGGGGACTTCCTGGATCACCTGAACATTACACCTCAGACTACACACCTTGTCTCGGAGGGCGAGCACCTCCCCCTCCAGGTAGCGATGCTCCTCCCTTGCCTGCTCAAGCTCCGCCTCTTTACTCGTCAGCTTCTCCTGCAAAGTCAGCAGTTGCTAGAAGACAAACATAAACAGGTATATCACACAGGTGCTCCAGGTGGGAGGGGCCTCCAGATGAGAGGCAGGTACAGGTGCCAGACCTGGACTGGACTGGTTTTGAACACGTCCTGGACCTGAGGGTGTGATGTGTGATGACAGGAACCCACAAATGACTCAGCCTCAGTTTCTGATGTCAACATCATCATAGCGTTGTGACATTGTAACGGTGTAGAAATATTTAGAAGAAGTATCTCTATAACACTATAACACACACACACACACACACAGTGGTTGAAGTAAATTGTGACCTGAACCAGCGGGACTCTGAGTTGGTTCAGACAGAACATCCTCCTGCAGGTCTGAACCATGAACCAAAACCTGCAGTCCTCCACAGACCAGTAGAGTCTGGACCTGGATCAGTCTGGTCTGTGAGGAACATGGTGATGAGGAGGAGAAGAAGAAGAACTCACCTGCTGCATACTGAGCATGCTCTGCTGCAGCAGCTGGATCTGAGCCTCTGGACTGTGTGTGTGTTTGTGTGTCTGTGTGTGCGTGAGGTCATCGGCTCTGCTTGGCTCCGCCCTCAGCAGCTCCACCTCGCTCCTGTAGGAGTCCAGCTGGCAGCGGAGGGAGTCGTTCTCCTCCCGCAGGGATGAATGCGTCTGATCGCACACTCCTGGGGGGCAGGAAAGATCAAACTCAGTGTGTGCCAGTGTGTGTCTGTGTGTGTCTGTGTGTGTCTGTTGTGTTACCGTTCTCCTCTGCGCGGCTCCTCTTGCAGGGGCTCTGGTCCAGGTCGTCATCAGACATCTCCATCTCCTCCTCTCGTCTGATTCCCATGATCTCCTCACTGTGAGCGTTCCTCAGCTCCTGCAACAACACAACACAACCAGCATGACCCCAGCTGCACAACACAAGTACACAACCTGCCCCCTGCACACCAAACATTGTTTGTTTGATGTGTTAGACAAACAGATCAGAAACTCAACTTGACAATAACTGTTGCCATGACAACGTCTCACACTTCAGATCTGATCATCAGGGAAGACAAGGACGTGTGTGTGCGTGCGTGCGTGACATCCAGACAAATACCAACATGAGTAAAACAGCTGTTACAGGCTGTCTGTCAGCTGGGACTGAGACAGGACTGACTGAAGAGGAAGAAGGAATAAGAGGAGGAGGAGAGAGAACAGGATCTTTACCTCACACTGTTTTCTCCAAATGTCAATGTTCTTGCGTTGAGCTTTAGAGAAATGGTCCCAGGCCTTTTGTCTGGAGGCGGCGGTGAAAACGGCGGTGATCTGCTCGACTTTAAGGTGAACGGGGAGGAAGAGGAGGAGGAAGAGGAGGGTAGAGACAAAACAGGTGGTTTATGCAGCACTGTAGTCTGACTGAGCAGACAGAGCAGAGACCTGACCCTGAAGGTGGAGGGGCTGGAAACTGGATCTGAACAATATTTGTCAGGTCTGACAGACCCACAACACGGTCATGTGGCAGCAGGTCTCTCCTCTGTCCTGAGCTCTGTACTTACATCTCCTTCACCCTGTCGACTGACTGATGCTCTGATCCAGACTCCGGACAGGAATGACTGACCATTCTGTCTTTGACCTGTGACCTTCTTAGAAACACGACAGCTCACTGTGACACCACAAACACACTGGACCGACTCACCTGGGCTCCTCCCAGACTCACTGACTGAGGTGATGTCACATGACCACGATCACATGCACACTACTGCCTCATCCTGGTCTCAGAAACAGATTTCCTGCAGCTGGTGTGTTTGACTGACGGCGATGAAGACCGACTGCTCATTTTTCAACAGGATGATCAATTTGGACAAACGTTCCACAATGTTTGTCGATGTCATGTGATAAACCTTTGAAACTCTTACACTGTCATAACTGTCAACTAAAGTAAGTAACTAGATATATCCCATGCACTGACAGGTCTCCATGGAAACCAGGTAATCAGGGTTATTCCCTTCAGCTGTTATAATGTAATGGCTGACGGTGTGAACGGCAGGTCTGATCATTAACGGTGAGGACGCTTCCAACTCCAGTTCTCACGGTCTGCAGGCACAGAGCACTGTCAGACCGCGTGACTGACCTCATCCCCGCCACGCAGTGAGCCGAGGATAATGGAGCTGATGGTGAGAAGGATGGAGGAGCGTTGTCATGGAGACTGGGCCAAAATCCTCTGAGAGAAAATTGGCTTTAAAAGGGCTGCACCTCCTCACCCTGCAGCTCCCCGTGGCTCCGTCCCCACAGGAAGCAGACTGTGTTTGAGATCCAGCAGCCTCGACAGGTGACCAGTCTGTAACCATGGCAACAAAAAACTCCAAAAACCAGCTGCAAGTTTATAGAAAAGTCAATCTAATATTGTTTATTCACTGTGTGTGTGTCTGAGCCCAGTTAGGTTTCATTGTCAGTTCTAATATCTTCAAGACGAAGCTCCATGAAACACGCACCAAACTGAACTTACCTGAGAAACTCTCCCTCCCTCTGTCTCTGTCTTTCAGCCTGGAAGTCTGAACGTGTCTGAAACAAAGATGGCTCCTTACACTGTGTTAAGATGGCGAGCAGGGCGTTCTTGAAGGCCTCCTTGGCACGCTCCATCTCCTCCTCGTGTTGAGCTTTCTCGCTCATCAGCCGCCGAACGTGGCTGTTGGCCGACTGGATCATGGAGTAGAAGTGGTTGGCGGTGCGGCGGTTGACCTCGCCCCGGTCGATCCAGGTGAACAGCACCGCCGTGGCGTCACTGAACTTATGGTCGTCTGTGGGGGGGGGGGGGGACAGCTGACCGTGAAAGCACATCCAAACCGATCAGCATATTTATCTGATCAAAGTTTATTGATCTGTGATAAAATTAGTCTGAGATCTGAACATATCAGAGCTCTACGGCTGAGTCGCTCAACTTTGACACAGACACAAGAAGAAAACTTATTCATATTAAAGGGTACATTTATATCTGATTGTGTTTTTGAAGTTCACTGTCTTCAGTAAACATACAGTCACATCCATCACACAGCTCACTGCTGGGAGGAAAGGCAAGTTACTGGGCCCAACTCGTCCTTTAACCTGACCAGGCCTCCATGTGTCCCACTAATGTTTAAGCCTTAATTTAAATTAAATGCAGAGTGCCCACCCACCCCCCCCAAACACACACACACACACACACACACACACACAGCATCTTTGTCATGACGCTTCACAAAGCCGTTTCATGGGACCTTTAACGTTCAGTCAGGCTAAACAAACAACAGAGGATTAAAATCCTCCTCTTGGGGCGTTCGCTGTTCACGCCTCTCTGAGTTTCACCACAGCCACTGAACACAAAAGGCATTTTTGATTTTCAACTTTTCAACCAAAACCAGAAGCTGCACTTCGGCTCAGTCATAAAGAGTGTGGAGCCTCTGCGGGGCCTTCGAGTGCGTTCTCCACCATTTGAATAATAACTGAACGGTGGTGCTGAGTCACGGACGCCGGCAGAACAGAGTGAATTAGAGAGCGTTTAATGAGCTCAATAACCACTACAACACAACCTGTAAGAAGACACTTTTCCCCGCTCTGATAAAGCCCCATTCACACACACAGCAGATTACAGTCACATTACAGCGAACACAATGAGGCGCCGCTGAACAGTGACGACGGAGGGAAGAATGGAAATTTATTTCCCCCGCTGTTGGAGGTGAAGAATGAATTCAAAAAGGTTATTCAGACAGAAAACATGCTTGTTTATGTTGCTATCAGAATGGGAAAGAGAAGCTACAAGCTAACCGCTTCTCATATAAGTCCTGTGTTAAAGGTCCAGACGGTCTGAAGGTCTGAAGGTAGACCTCCATGTGGTCTCTGATTCTAAGTCAGGTCCAGGTTTTGTAATAATCCAGTGAAAGTCTCAGAGGTCTCAGTCCACAGAGAAAGTCTCACAGTCTGGAGTCAGAAACTGAGCCTGAAACCAGCCGTCAGGAATTCAGGGACTTTGTGATGTCACAAAAAAGAAGTCACCGCCCTTAGCCAAGCTCCACCCCCTGGATTTGGTTTCTTTGAGTTTTTCTGGAAAATCTGTTCAATTTTTATTGGCTCACAAGTAAACTAGTGAACACAGAGCTAATGTATTCACTAGTTTAGTAGTTAGCTGTGAACTCACTAATTAGCCAAATATCAGTTTCACACGGCCGGACTAGTTGTTCTCTGGAGCTGAACCAGATTAAACGAGTGAACACAGTGAAGACTTCCTGTTCTTACTGATCCTTTTCAGACCAGGAGACCAGAATCTGCCTCAGCAGATGATGAAGAGTGACACCTCCAGGACTCAGTGAGACCTGAAGGACACATCAGGTGGACTGAGTCCGCGGGACCCTCAGAGGACCAGAGAGGACATCATGTGACACCAGGTCTGCCGCAAACCGACACGCACACTCACACACACAAACACACCTTGTTTCAGATGGATGCGGCGTCTCTAAGAGCAGCTGAAGCACTTCCTGTTAAAATGTTTGTGTGTCTCAGAGTGCGTCGGCGCAGCTCACCTTTCAGTCTCTCTGCCAGCAGCCCCGCCTCATGTTCGGAGTAGTGGACGATGGGTGGGGGCGACGGCGGGCGCAGGCGGTCCTCGTGGATCTTGCGGCGGTGTCTCTCCTCTCTGGCCAGCAGGCGCTGCTTACACTCCCACTCATACAGGTCGTCTCTGGCCTGAGCGAAGTCCACATGGATCCTCCCAGAGTCCTTTTTATCCGTGCTGGACCCGATCCGCATCCGATACCCTGGAGGACAGGAAGTCTGCTCACTTGGTCCTCGTGTGTGTGTGTGTCAGTGTGTGCGTGTGTGTGTGTGCGTGTGTGTTACCTGACAGGTAAATGGCCTTGTCCACCATGAACTCCTCCGTGAAGCGAATGTGGCAGAAGTTCTTCTTGCTCTTGCGGAGGGCGGTCACCTCCCCACAGGGATCGAACACCTCCCTGATGATCTCCTCCGTGGCGTTCTCCGGCAGACCGCCAACAAACACAGTCTTACAGCCGGGGGGGGCGCTCCCGTGTCGAGGGGGGGGGCAGGTCTGAAGCACAATGATGCCATCATCGTCATCATCATTGTGTCTGTCCGTGTGTCTCAGTGTGTCTCAGTGTGTGTCTGTGTGTCTCAGTGTGTGTCTCAGTGTGTCAGTGTGTGTCAGTGTGTGTCAGTGTGTGTCTCAGTGTGTGTCTCAGTGTGTCTCAGTGTGTGTCTCAGTGTGTCAGTGTGTGTCAGTGTGTGTCTGTGTGTGTCAGTGTGTCTCAGTGTGTGTCTGTGTGTGTCAGTGTGTCTCAGTGTGTGTCTCAGTGTGTGTCTCAGTGTGTGTCTGTGTGTGTCTGTGTGTGTCAGTGTGTCTCAGTGTGTGTCTCAGTGTGTGTCTGTGTGTGTCAGTGTGTCTCAGTGTGTGTCTCAGTGTGTGTCTCAGTGTGTGTCAGTGTGTCTCAGTGTGTGTCTCAGTGTGTCTCAGTGTGTGTCTCAGTGTGTCAGTGTGTGTCAGTGTGTGTCAGTGTGTGTCTCAGTGTGTGTCTCAGTGTGTCTCAGTGTGTGTCTGTGTGTGTCAGTGTGTCTCAGTGTGTGTCTGTGTGTGTCAGTGTGTCTCAGTGTGTGTCTCAGTGTGTGTCTCAGTGTGTGTCTGTGTGTGTCTGTGTGTGTCAGTGTGTCTCAGTGTGTGTCTCAGTGTGTGTCTGTGTGTGTCTGTGTGTCTCAGTGTGTGCCTCAGTGTGTCAGTGTGTCTCAGTGTGTGTCTCAGTGTGTGTCTCAGTGTGTGTCTGTGTGTCTCAGTGTGTGTCTCAGTGTGTGTCTCAGTGTGTCTCAGTGTGTCTCTGTGTGTCTCAGTGTGTGTCAGTGTGTCTCAGTGTGTCTCTGTGTGTCTCAGTGTGTGTGTCAGTGTGTCAGTGTGTCTCAGTGTGTCTCTGTGTGTCTCAGTGTGTGTGTCAGTGTGTCAGTGTGTGTCAGTGTGTGTCTCAGTGTGTGTCAGTGTGTGTCTCAGTGTGTGTCAGTGTGTCAGTGTGTGTCAGTGTGTGTCTCAGTGTGTGTCAGTGTGTCTCAGTGTGTGTCTGTGTGTGTCTCAGTGTGTGTCAGTGTGTCTCAGTGTGTGTCTCAGTGTGTGTGTCTGTGTGTGTCTCAGTGTGTGTCTCAGTGTGTGTGTCAGTGTGTGTGTCAGTGTGTGTCTCAGTGTGTGTCTCAGTGTGTCTCTGTGTGTCTTAGTGTGTCTCAGTGTGTGTGTCTGTGTGTGTCTCAGTGTGTCTCTGTGTGTCTCAGTGTGTCTGTGTGTGTCTCAGTGTGTGTCTCAGTGTGTGTGTCTGTGTGTGTCTCACTGGGGTTTTGGGGGAACAGGGTGCAGCTCTTGCAGTGGATAATCTCCTTGACGACCGGCAGGTCGGGGGGGACGGGCGGGGGAGGGACCAGGCTGATTCCCGCCATCATGGGGTTGATGGGCGTGATGAGGCCCAGGCTGGGGTTGAACCTCTGGAGACACAGAGAGTCTGAGGACACAACAACACGACAGTTAACACAACAGAACCAGTTCGCTGTCTCTGAGCAGCGACAGGCTGGTTTAAAGCTTCTTCTCTTCCTGTCGCTCATGATGTTCAGGTTTACTCAGCGAATGTCTGAACAAGCTGCTACACAAAATGTGTGTCCATTGTGTGTCATTCAGTCGGTGACCTCGTTCAGCTGGAAAAAACTTTTTCTGCTCTAAAAAGCTTGAATTGAGCCGATCAGACAGAAACTCACATTAAATCAACACTCCACGCTCTCACCAACCTGCAGGTCCTCTTCAGACCACCAGAGTCCAGCACTGAGTCAAACCTGTTCTGGTCTCTGCAGATCATGATGACTGAATTTAGAGAAGTCAGCTGTTTCCTGTGTATGAAGGTTAAAGTGATGGATGATTGGGGGCGTGGCCTCTTTGACTGACAGGTAAAGCTGTCACGGTTGGCTAACTGTCTGTCTGACTGGTTGTTGGTGGTTAGCGCTAATTAGCAGCTATCCTGCGTGAGCTCACCATACCTGGCTAATTAGCTTGTTTGAAAGCTAATGCATTAGCCTAAGGTTAGCCAAACGTCCGGTTGTCCACTGGCTCCACCTCTTTGCCCATTGTTGGATAAGATAGGAGTTAGGGGCGGAGTCAGGCAGTACCGTGACCGAACCGTTCTTTCGTAAACTCTGGGTGATGTCATAAAGCCCATGGCGGCCTCCTCTGGGGGTTCAGGTCCTCCAGCGGAGCCCTGGGAGCTGAAGGGTTCAGGATCTTCTGAACCAAAATCTTGGATCTTGTTTCTGGAATTGTTGGAATCTCTCAGAGTGTTCCCATCATCATGGAGACTACTGTCGCCATCACTTCCCACCTGTTTTCCAGCTCTTCTCAGACCTCGGTATTTCTCACGCTTCCTGCGTTCCTTCCTCTTGTTCATGCGTCCAGATGGTTCACCAGTTTGTCCGTCTGAATCTGGACCTCCCACTGAACCTCAGCTCCACACAGATGTTTCTTGGTTGAGGCTCGTGTACATCCTCCATGTCCCGCCCACTCACACTGGATTGTCTCTGCAGCCCCACACATTAACACATTTTAGTTCAAGTCTTTATGGATGCAGCTTCACACGGTCCGTCTTTGCTCTGGTTCCGGCTCTCGTGAAGGAATTTGGCATCAGACGAGAAAAGGTTGTGAAAATGTGGCTTTAATATATCAAATACAGAAAAACTTCAAGGACGGGGACGGAGCCAGAGGCAGGACAGAAAAATAAAGCATCACTATCTGGGAGAAAACACAGATAAGAGAAGACAAAATGGGGACTGGAGCTGTGTGGAGAGAAAAGAAAATATCATCTCCAGGCAGCTAATAGGAAACATAGAAGAGAGGAGAGAGGCTTGGTGAGGAGGAGGGAGGGGGGAGGCAGAAAATGTCTGTTCTGCAGGACAAAGAGAAAGTGAGGGAGAAGGGGAAGATAAACAGAGAGCGGACGGAGGCGACAGGAGCAATGTTTCAGCTGTCTGGGTGAAAATAAAGCGGGCAGGTTGGCGGAGGGCGGTGCAGCGTCGCATGTTCCTATCTTCAGCTCTGCAATAACAGGAGCAGCAGGAACAAAGCGTCAGCAGAAAATCCTTCCCACAACCCCCCTCTGCTGCCCACACCGTCACTACAACAGAAGAATAAAGTGATTGAAATCGCAGGCGAGGGAGGCTGTCACACCACGACAGGACAAACATAAATGTTTCAGCTGCTCAGTGAAGGAATTTACTGCTGCTCCTCTCCACCTGGACCTGAGTCCAAACATGGGATGTTGTCCGTCGGAGGACTTGGTCTGCGAAGGCTTGGCCTAAAACAGACTCTACATTTAACCCCGTTTAACTCGAGGCGCCGTCTGCCGCCGTGACCGACTCGTCCCATGAAGGACGAGGTTTGTGAATGTCTGGTCCTAAATGAGGACAGTTCAGCTCTGAGGTTTTAAGGCCTCCGTTTTCACTGTTTCACTCTCTTGGTGGTTTTTTCTGCCACGTTATTTTTATTACCAGCGTTCACTGAATCTGGATCTTTTGTTTCCCAGAAGAAACATTTGTTGGAACCCGAAATGCGACACAGCTACCGAGTTCCTGGACTGAACTAAATAAATCTATATAAATGTTTTTTCAGCAGATTTTTCTAGTCAGAAAATCCCAGTGATATTGAACATATTCCGTTTTTCACCCACAGGAAGCTCGAAGCTAAACGGCGGAACAACCAACATTTCCTGCACCGTTAGCAAAAAGAAAGAACGCGTTTTTTACTAAAGCTGAAGAAACATTTGGAGAGTTAATCTCCAGGTCTGAGGAAAAGTCATTAAAGTGTTGTGTGCGATAACCCAGACAGGTAAATTACGAGTCTTTGTGCTGCACATTCATCATAATCACATAAGGCAGCTTTTTCTCCCAGAGCCAAAGAGAGCGGAGCCAGGTTCTCTTCTCTGGCTCGGAGCTTTGCCGCCGCTGCCAGAGACAGAAAGAGAGAAGAAGAAATAAAAACATGGAGGAGGAAAAATGTTCAGCAGAGCCAACGCAGCAAGAAGAAGAAGAGTATTTATGCCTTTAATTATCATGGTTTTATGACTGAACCATGAAGAAGAGCTGCCTCTAAACTTCTGGCTCTGATTTCCTCTGACATCATCACTCAGGACACACCCATCAACGGGGTCAAAGGTTAAAACTGTTCCTAATTAACGTCAGCGTTAATGAACCCTCACCTGGTTCTCCGTGGGTTTAAAGAAAATACACCTCAAACAGAAGTAGAGACGATCGTGGGACTACAAGTCTCAGCGAAACCAACAGAACCCATCCTGGTCTGGTCTGAACAGATCCAGAACCTGGAGACAGTTCATGGTCAGGGTCTTGTCCTGGACTCCAGATTCCCCAGATCTCAGTCCATCACAATCACATCGACTCATCCAAAGAGACTGAGGGACTTCAGTCCAGTAGAAGGTCTTGGTCTTCAGGTCTGTATTAGTAAAGATGGTCAGATTGGTCCTTCTGGTTCAGGGATGATGGGGACAGACCAGGTCCATGGAGGACCACAGTGATTAAGAAGGAGCTGGATGACTGAGGTCCAGTTGATGGTCCAGACCCAGAGTCTCTGAAGGACCATCAGGGATTTGGACTGCCTTCAGTACCACAGTGAGACCAGGGTCTTTCTGCATTTTTGAGGACTCTGCCATCCTGGTCCATGATGCCATGGGAACTTTCCGGTCCACGGAGGCCACATGAGGACTTTGGTCTACAGGAAGTGTAGACGAACAGTTGTGGTTTTGTTTGAATATCAGACTCTGCTGGTCCGTCTCAGGTTTCATTATCTAAATGTTTGCACATGTGGAGGAGGGCGGAGCTGCTGAGGCGGAGAGCTGGAGTCTCATCGGCACTGAGACGGTGTCCTCACTCTGTCTGTCCCAGTCCAGGTCCTGGGTGCTGAAGTGGACCCATCAGTCCTCAGCAGTTCCTCTCTCCTCCTTACAGCTTCTGTCACCAAATCTCCCAGTATACTCATTTAATAAACCCCCACAATGCAGCAGTCTAAACGCTGACGAGCCCCCCGGACCGCCACACACCAGAGCAACACACAACCAGACCCAGACGAATCCCCCAGATCACTAAACCCGTTTCAAGATAAAGTGCACTGAGCTCAGATGGCCTGAACACACTGCTGAGGACTGATGAGGCTCAGAGTCCACGTCAGAACCCACAACGGTCTGGACTGAAGTGGTTCAGATCAAGACCAGACCACCAGATCAGAGTCATCACATCCAGATGTTGGAGCCTCCGTTCAGCTGCACAAGCTGCAGCAAAGTGTCAGAGTTTGAACTGAGTGTGCTGCATCACACCGACACACACACACACACACAGACATACACAGACACACACACACACACACACACACACACACTCACACACACACATACACACACACACACACACACACACACAGACACAAACACACACACACACACACACACACAGACACACACATACACTGACACACTCACTCACACTCACACACACTCACACACACACACTCACACTCACACACACACACACACAAACACAGACACACACATACACTGACACAAACACACACACTCACTCACACTCACACTCACTCACACACACTCACACACACACACTCACACTCACACACACACACACACACACACACACACACACACACACAAACACAGACACACACATACACTGACACACACACACACACTCACTCACACTCACACTCACTCACACACACTCACTCACACACACTCACACTCACACACACTCACTCACACTCACTCACACTCACACACACTCACTCACACTCACTCACACACTCACACTCACACACACTCACACACACACACACACATACACACTCACACACACTCACTCACACACACTCACACTCACACACACTCACACACACACACTCACACTCACACACACTCACACACACTCACACTCACACTCATACACACTCACACACACTCACTCACACACACACACACTCACACTCACACTCATACACACTCACACACACTCACTCACACACACACACACTCACACTCACACTCATACACACTCACACACACTCACTCACACTCACACACACTCACTCACACTCACTCACACTCACTCACACACACTCACACACACACACACTCACTCACACACACACACACACACACACACACACACACATACAGAGGTGTGGGCAGCTGAAGGGAATCAGCTCTTCATCATCATCATCATCAGTGATTCAGCAGCATCTTCCTGCTGTAGCTGCTTCATTTTCACTTCAGTGATGACACCAACGCTCAGAGTGTCTGACTCCGCCCCCTCCCAGCTGATCCAATCACAGGAAAAGAGGTGTGGCCTGTGTGGAACATCTGGTGTTTGGCTAACCAAAGACAGATGATGTTTTTCCTCTGGGGGGGTAATAATGGTGGTACCTGACACCAGCTGCTGCCCGCTGATGCCCACCGGCATGATGCCCAGGTTGTTCATGGCCGTGGCCCAGGCGCCATGTTCAGTGACGGGGACGCTCAGGTGGTTCTGCTCAGCTCCCAGACCTCCAACACCATCAGCTGCTGCACAGAGACGGGGGGGGGGCATGACAAAACAGACAGGGGGGTCATTTGGTTATTAGACTTCATAGTGCTTTTAACTAGAAAATAAAAAAGTTCAAAGTGATTTTAGTTTGTTTTTTTTTCTGTTCTATGACAGAGGACAGAGGGGGTGGGGTCATTTCTGGGGGAGGGGCTATCATTTTACCGCTGGCCATAGCAGGAGGTCTCTTCTGTTCTCTGCAGTCCTCTCATCAGATCCTTCCTCCGGCTGACGGACGGCTGGAGAGAGGAGGAACGACGCACCTCCACCTGTCCAGGAAAAAACAGACACAGGACGAGTCATCGCGAGAGAAAACCAGGAAGTCCTGAAGAGATTAAAGAGAAATCCAAGAAGGAAAGCTGCTTAACACACACACACACACATCCTTGATGTGTGTTGTTAGAGGGCTGGCATCTCCCTCATTAGCAGTTTCCCGCCTCTGTGCTGAGCTGAGCTGGAAAACATCACAGGGACAAAATGACAGGAGCGCCGATCCCTCAGTTCTGTCTGACAGGAAACATCACAGCAGGCACAACCAATCGGAGCTCAGCTACTGACACTACGGACGACCGTGACAGGAATAAAACTGTTTAACTCTGAACCAGGATTTATTGATGAGGACCGGTCCCTGTCTGGGTCCTGGTCCTCCGTCAGGCCTGTTTCTGTCCCTGAAGGGGGGGTTTGTTATGCTGGACACGTCTCTCTCTCTCCGTCAGCTCGTCCGCCTGCTCTCTGCAGTAATCACCATGATTCACATCTGACACGACAAACCAGCCGAGACGCTACGGACGCACAATCACAACACACACGTGTCATTAACGTCAACACACAACGCTGTGTCGCTGCCTCATCGCCCCCCCCCACAGTGAAGGTGCTTCATCATGAGTCTGGTAAACAGGGCCGTTGGTTTAGGAGGCAGCCAATCAGAGGCCGTTTTTATTTACATGTAGAAACAGCTGGTCACATGTCTCACACACACACACACACACACACACACACACACACACACACACACACACACACCCTGCAGGCAGAATGAGGTCCCACAGACGTGAGGCGGTGAAGGGCAGCTGATGAGGAAGCTGCTTCAGGCTGCAGCAGGAAATCCTCCAGTTAGGATTTGGGATTTATTCTGCAGCGTTCAGGGACGAAGGTGATGAAGACGATGATGGCGGCCGCTCGGTTTCAGAGTCCCTGTTCAGGATCTGGACTCACATCAGAACTGGATCAGGATCAGAGTTCTGTTTAGGCTCCGGACTCTTTTTATATGTGCACAGGTGGATTCAGGATTAATGTCATGAAGAAGGAGCTGCAGCAGAGCTGCTAACACACACAGACACACACAGACACACACAGACACACACAGACACACACTGATCACATCTGTAATGGTGTGTATCAGACACCTACAGCTGTTGGCGTCTCTTTGTTCTGATCTTCATAATATTTACATCTTGTAGTTTTTTGCTCAACCTCCTGTGAAGAGAGTGTGTGTCTGTGTCTGTGTGTGTGTCTGTGTGTGTGTGTCTGTGTGTGTGTCTGTGTGTGTCTAATGTACCATCACAGTCTTACAGATGTCCTCCTCTGTGATGCTGCATCACAATCACTCCTCGTCTCTGTGAACTTCCTGTTCTGAGATTTAGCTGAGACCTTTTAATGATGAAGCTTCTGGAGACACTGAGGACACTGAGGACACTGAAGACACTGAGGACACTGAGGACTTTGAAGTGAATTTGTCGGTTGGAAACAAAAGGACGAATCAGTGACTGCAGCTTTAAAAACTCTGCTTACACCCTCTCTCCCTCCCTCTCTCCCTCCTTCTCTCCTTCCCTCCTTCCTTCCCTCCTTCCCTCCTTCCCTCCCTCTCTCCCTCCTTCTCTCCTCCTTCCTTCCCTCCTTCTCTCCTTCCCTCCCTCTCTCCCTCCTTCTCTCCTCCCTCCCTCCCTCCCTCCCTCTCTCCCTCCTTCCCTCCTTCCCTCCTCCTTCCTTCCCTCCTTCCTCCTTCCCTCTTCCCTCCCTCTGTCCTCCTTCTCTCCTTCCCTCCTTCTCTCCCTCTGTCCCTCCTTCTCTCCTTCCCTCCTTCTCTCCCTCCTTCCCTCCCTCTCTCCCTCCTTCTCTCCCTCCTTCCCTCCCTCTCTCCCTCCTTCTCTCCTTCCCTCCCTCCTTCTCTCCTTCCCTCCCTCCTTCCCTCTTTCCCTCCTTCTCTCCTTCCCTCCCTCTCTCCCTCCTTCTCCTCCTTCCTCCTTCTCTCCCTCCTTCCCTCCCTCTCTCCCTCCTTCTCTCCTTCCCTCCCTCCTTCCCTCCTTCTCTCCCCTCTCTCCCTCCTTCTCTCCCTCTCTCCCTCCTTCCCTCCTTCTCTCCTTCCCTCCCTCCTTCCCTCCCTCCTTCCTTCTCTCCCTCCTTCCCTCCCTCTCTCCCTCTCTCCCTCCTTCCCTCCTTCCCTCCTTCTCTCCTTCCCTCCCTCCCTCCCTCCCTCCTTCCTTCCCTCCCTCCCTCCCTCCCTCCCTCCTTCCCTCCCTCTCTCCCTCCTTCTCTCCTTCCCTCTCTCTCCCTCCCTCCCTCCTTCCTTCCCTCCCTCCTTCCTTCCTTCCTTCCTTCCTTCCTTCCCTCCCTCCTTCTCTCCTTCCCTCCCTCCTTCCCTCCTTCCCTCCTTCTCTCCTTCCCTCCCTCCTTCCTTCCTTCCTTCCCTCCCTCCTTCCTTCCTTCTCTCCTTCCCTCCCTCCCTCCCTCCCTCTCTCCCTCCTTCCTTCCCTCCCTCCTTCCCTCCCTCCTTCCTTCCCTCCCTCCTTCCTTCCTTCCTTCCCTCCCTCCTTCCCTCCTTCTCTCCTTCTCTCCCTCCTTCCCTCCCTCTCTCCCTCTCTCCCTCCTTCCCTCCTTCTCTCCTTCCCTCCTTCCTCCCTCCCTCCTTCCTTCCTTCCTTCCCTCCCTCCTTCCCTCCTTCTCTCCTTCTCTCCCTCCTTCCTCCCTCTCTCCCTCCTTCCCTCCCTCTCTCCCTCTCTCCCTCCTTCCCCCCTTCTCTCCTTCCCTCCCTCCCTCCCTCCTTCCTTCCCTCCCTCCTTCCTTGCTTCCCTCCCTCCCTCCCTCCTTCCTTCCCTCCCTCCTTCCCTCCTTCCCCCCTTCTCTCCTTCCCTCCCTCCCTCCCTCCCTCCTTCCCTCTCTGACTGGACGATGAGTGTTTCTGCTCACTTTCACACACCATGAAATATTCACAGTTGAATCCATGTCCAGTTATTATTCATGAGCTCACTTAACATCACACACACACATCAGAAACATCTGTAAAATCTCTGTCCCCTTCAGGCTTCAGTTTACAGCCCCAGAGTCCAGGTCCAGGTTTAGAGACAGCTGGTGGAGACCCAACACGGAGCTAAAACGGCACCGGAGTTTCTTTAACACGTGGTCCTCATGAGTCCCAGATCCTGGTCTGGAAGGGACCCATGGATCTTCCTGAACCTTCCTCTGTTCCACAGCAAAGCAGCTGACAGACCCCCCCCGACATATCATTGATAACTGACTACAGCCCCTGGGGGGGGCTCCAGGACTTCATGAGTCCACAGATGCTGACAGAGCAGAGATGCTTCCAGCCTTTCTGCCTCACTTCAGTCATGCAGCCAAGCGAGCACCAACGACTAAAACCACAGCTGTTTGTTCACTGTCGACACATCCATCGCCATGGTAACGACCTTTGACCAGCATCACTACTTCCTGCGACAGTCCGACTGCAGAACTGAGCAGCGTTGGAGTTCTTGGAGGATCACGGTGCCCTCGGCTTCACACGTCTGATCTCCCATCCTGAATATTCACAGACTGTACCGGATACAGCGGGGCCTCATGGAGCATGCTCCGTATCCATGGAAACGCTGCTCACACCAAACCAAGTCACTTCTGGGTGGACACCTGATCAACCTTTGACTTTCACGTTCCTGTAGGTGAGTTCTTCTTCGGTTTATCTTTGAGGAGGAGCAGGTACTTTTATTCTGACTCTCTTTGTCATCGTTTTCTGTTTTTGCGGGTTCGTCATTCACAGCTCGAACCAAACTGTGACGCGCTGCATCATTTCAAGGCCATTTTCTTAAATCTTAACGAGCTGAATATGTATTATGAAGTGGTTAAATGAAGGAGGGAGAGGTCAGAGCGAAATCAGCTGTTAGAAACATGGCTCATTATTCATCCAGACTTCAGACACGACGAGAATAAAACAGATCTGTTACTGTCCCTGAACGTCCCTGTTGGACTCACTGAGTTGTGTCGTTTCAGTCCTCCTGTCCACGTTGGCTGCTCCTCAATGTGTTCAGACTCTAATCTATGGACAGAGTGCAGGCCACTGCCACTTCCAGTGTGGCTGGGACTCCCTCTTTACCCTTCAGCTGAGCGACCAGGGTCGTGGCCCAGATATCAGTCAGCGCTGGCTGCAGCAAATTACTTCTAATAAAGCCTTTAGAAAGGCACCATTAACCACCGAGAGCCGGGCTGCGGCCGAGGACGCAAATCCAATCAGATCCAATCAAATCATTGTCCAGAGAAGGGGGCCGGCGTACATCCCATAATGATCAGAGAAAGAATGGAGCATTTCACATTTAACCGTCAAACAAAGAGAAAACAAATTGGCAGCATTTCAGAGTTCATCAACAAACACAGCTGCTCCGAGTCGGAGCCACACAGGAAGAACTGGGAATGATCAGCTGATCAATAACTTCAGTCATCCATCAAGTCAAAGCTGGTGAAAGGTTCTAATATCTGAGGATTTAAACTGATTACTGAGACTTCCAGCACAGATGAGCCAGAATAAAAGTCTCCTCTCTGGGCTTTTATTATGAAATATCTGAAGCAAGTGTTTCATCATTTCCTTTTCTTTTAACATCAATGTTCAGACGTGGTCACTGAAGTTTCACGATAAAAGCCTAAAGACCATCCTTAAATCTAAAGCTAATCTGCAGGAGGTCAGTCGTCAGTCCTCGTCAGTCCTCTTCAGTCCTCTTCAGTCCTCTTCAGTCCTCGTCAGTCCTCTTCAGTCCTCGTCAGTCCTGTTCAGTCCTCGTCAGTCCTCGTTAGTCCGCTTCAGTCCTGTTCAGTCCTCTTCAGTCCTCGTCAGTCCTCTTCAGTCCTCTTCAGTCCTCTTCAGTCCTCGTCAGTCCTCTTCAGTCCTCGTCAGTCCTGTTCAGTCCTCGTCAGTCCTCGTTAGTCCGCTTCAGTCCTCGTCAGTCCTGTTCAGTCCTCGTCAGTCCTCTTCAGTCCTCTTCAGTCCTCGTCAGTCCTCGTCAGTCCTCGTCAGTCCTCGTTAGTCCGCTTCAGTCCTCGTCAGTCCTGTTCAGTCCTCGTCAGTCCTCTTCAGTCCTCTTCAGTCCTCTCAGTCCTGTTCAGTCCTTGTCAGTCCTGTTCAGTCCTCTTCAGTCCTCTTCAGTCCTCGTCAGTCCTCGTCAGTCCTGTTCAGTCCTCGTCAGTCCTCTTCAGTCTTCGTCAGTCCTGTTCAGTCCTCGTCAGTCCTCGTCAGTCCTCTTCAGTCCTCGTCAGTCCTTGTCAGTCCTGTTCAGTCCTCGTCAGTCCTCTTCAGTCCTCGTCAGTCCTCTTCAGTCCTGTTCAGTCCTCGTCAGTCCTGTTCAGTCCTCGTCAGTCCTCGTCAGTCCGCTTCAGTCCTCGTCAGTCCTGTTCAGTCCTCGTCAGTCCTCGTTAGTCCTGTTCAGTCCTCTTCAGTCCTCGTCAGTCCTGTTCAGTCCTCGTCAGTCCTCGTTAGTCCTGTTCAGTCCTCTTCAGTCCTCGTCAGTCCGCTTCAGTCCTCGTCAGTCCTGTTCAGTCCTCTTCAGTCCTCGTCAGTCCTCTTCAGTCCTCGTCAGTCCTGTTCAGTCCTGTTCAGTCCTGTTCAGTCCTCGTCAGTCCGCTTCAGTCCTGTTCAGTCCTCGTCAGTCCTCGTCAGTCCTCGTTAGTCCGCTTCAGTCCTCGTCAGTCCTGTTCAGTCCTCGTCAGTCCTCGTCAGTCCTGTTCAGTCCTCTTCAGTCCTCTTCAGTCCTCTTCAGTCCTCGTCAGTCCTGTTCAGTCCTCGTCAGTCCTCGTTAGTCCGCTTCAGTCCTCGTCAGTCCTGTTCAGTCCTCATCAGTCCTCGTCAGTCCTGTTCAGTCCTGTTCAGTCCTCGTCAGTCCTGTTCAGTCCTCTTCAGTCCTCTTCAGTCCTCGTCAGTCCTCGTCAGTCCTGTTCAGTCCTCGTCAGTCCTCGTCAGTCCTCTTCAGTCCTTGTCAGTCCTGTTCAGTCCTCGTCAGTCCTCGTCAGTCCTCTTCGAGTCCTCGTCAGTCCTGTTCAGTCCTCGTCAGTCCTGTTCAGTCCTCGTCAGTCCTCGTCAGTCCTCGTCAGTCCTGTTCAGGTCCTCGTCAGTCCTCTTCAGTCCTCTTCAGTCCTCTTCAGTCCTCGTCCAGTCCTGTTCAGTCTTTCAGTCCTCGTCAGTCCTCTTCAGTCCTCGTCAGTCCTCGTCAGTCCTCGTCAGTCCTGTTCAGTCGCTCTCAGTCCTCTTCAGTCCTCGTCAGTCCTGCTTCAGTCCTCGTCAGTCCTGTTCAGTCCTCGTCAGTCCTCGTCAGTCCTCTTCAGTCCTCTTCAGTCCTCATCAGTCCTGTTCCCCCATTTTCTTTCCACTCTGACCGTGAACAGGAAACATCGTGTTCACCGACACTCAGCTTTCACTGCTGAGATCAAACGAAATGAA